>PVJD01007594.1:0-82184 GCA_004026545.1 Mormoops blainvillei | reverse complement strand
AATTTTTATCCACCACATATGGGTGTGGGACTCTTGCCCTTCCTGCCAGCCTGGATGGATGTGGTTTCTTAGTTTTCATAGTTGTCAGACTTCCATTTAACTCCATTTCTGATGTTCCTGAGTAATGGTGGTTCTATATTTTAGTTGTAATTTTGATGTGGTTGTGCAAAGAGATGAGCCATGTCTGCCACTGCCACCACCTTGACCGGAAGCCTACATGTGAGTTTTTTCCTAAATTTCTAATATAAATTACAAAGAAAAGAATTGGTTACTTAACTGAATTGCTTAAGAAAGAAATTACTTAAGCATAATGTACACATGTTACTGATACTTTAGGTTAATCTTAATGATTATAGGCAGAATATATTTCGATATGTCATTAACATTTGGATCTATATTTGTGTATTAATCATAAATGACTAATGTGCTGCCAGTATGGGATACTACTCATCTTTATAAATCTTCTGGGATAAAACTACTTTGCTAGGTAGGTTAGATTTCATAGTAAATTCATATGAGTCTTTGAACTGAAAAATATTTCTCGTTCTCGAACACTAAATATATTGATTAAAAGTAATACCACATTTTATTTAAAAGGACATAGAACAATTTTTTTTTGCCAAAATTCAAAGCAAACACAGTGATATAGTTAAATGAAGAAAATCTGGGTTTGTGAATTAAAACTTAAAAAGACCAGGATTTTAAAGTTTAAAATACATTTCCCATCATGTAGAATATATTTATTCACTTTTAACATAAAGCCATGTGTAAAATCTTTATTATTTTCAATTTTCTGAGAAATATTTAAACACTGCAGGGCGAGGTTTTTTGTTTTTGTTGTTGTTGTTGTTTTTTAAATCCTGCCTGATCTTTGGACTCAAGGATGAATGGATATTTGGGCTTTGGTCAGGTTAGGTGAACAGGCCTATCTGATTAGTAATTGATCCTGAGTACATACATTTCATTCCCTGGAATTGATAATGACCACAAAAAAGCCAATCCCTTTGCCTTCCAAACCCATCTACAGAATACAAATGCTGCAGCCAGTGTATTAAAAAAAAAAAAGACATCTTATTACACCACAGCATTTCCTCCTTTTTCTCTGTGGTATCATTTGAAGTCTGCTTTTTAAAACAGAAGTTGAACAAATGAATCCTTCTGTCCTCACTTTCAGTTGTCAGCAGTGCTTCAGTGTGAGATGAAATAAATTGCCAAGGCCTTTCATCTTCTATAATCAGCTCTGCACAGCTGAGTACACCCACAGCCCCGCGCGCCGCCTCTGCCAGCACTTCATTCTCTGTGGAACAGGAAGTCTTTGTTAGTGCCACATTCTCAGTGCTTTGCACAGGACTGGGGTTATTTTGGTTCTCTCCCCCTTTCTTGCTCCCTTGCCTCTTCCCCTGCCTTTCCCCTTCCCTGCCTGCACAGTGAAGGGGCAGTCCATTTTCTATAAGAAAGAAGTTTTTAAGGAGTAACGTTATTTTTAATAAAGATATGTCTGACGTGGGTTGTTTTTTTTCACCCTACAACACAGTCATGCAAAGCATCATTGCTTTAGTCGTATATGTATCGGCAAGACTTACAAATGAAAGTTATTTGCAGGAGCCCCAAAGCATATCTTTACTTTTTCAAAGTGTGTCATTTTTAAAAGCATAGAAGCAACACGTTTATATTTCTGCCACAAAGGCAGGACAGTCCCAGAGATTTACTTAACTGCACTCAAGATGTTATCTTTCTTGTACCAAACCATGAGGGAGTTTATTGGGAACAAAGCAGAGAATAAGAGCTTGGTGAAGGGGCTAGAAACAAGTACCTGCTAGTTTGGGTTTTTTGTTTTTGCCTTGAAGTGATCCCTTTTAGACTACCTTCCCTCTACTCCATGTGATTCTGGTGGGGGCTTCAGTAGTTGATTCTTCCTCTTTCTCCTCCTCTTTCTCTTCATCTTCCTCCCAGTTGCTAGTGCTGCTGATGCTTGCTGAGTGGTAGCTAGGTGTCAGGCCCTGTTAAAAATGCCTTACATGTATTAACTCAATTACTCGTGCAGCAACATGATGAGATAGGTACTATTTATTGCGTCCATTCTCCAGATGAAGAAACTGAGGCACAACTTGGCTAAAAAATTGGCCTAATGTCACACAACTAGTAAATGGTGGAACAGAGATCCAAACCTGGGTCTCTAGACTTCTGCCTTTATCTAGTACACTCCAGTGCTGTTCTCCGGGTGGGTGGATGGCCTATACCCTGGCCCCTCGACACAGGGATTGGTTCACGGCAGGGCATGTGGTCCAAGAAGAGGGAGATGGCTCAGGCAGGGAGGTGCGCATGGTATCTTCCCACAGGGGATACACAGCCAGCAGGATGGGTATCTGGACTGATAGGGGACATCATACCTGTACGTGCAAAGATGGAGTTCTAATGGTATTTATTGAACTCTGGTCTAACTGTCCCTGAATTCAGTTTACCTCAGAATGCTTTCGTTTTTTGCTTTAATGTTAACTACTAAGTTCCTTTGGTTTGCTTAAGCCAACAACATTTGGATTTCTCTCACTGAGAGAAGAAAAGTTATTGAGTGATAGAGGGAAAAAGCAGAAATTCCAAAAATCCCCAAATCATGTTGGGTGTCCCCCCTCTACCTATACCTGCTGTAGCCCTATTTGAATCCACAGTAGCTCTGCAAAAAAATGGTAGGGTCCACTCAACTAAGCCACCCAGTACTTACAAAGTGCCTTTTTGAAATGAGAAGATATGCTAACGTGGACATGTGTATCGATCTTTTAAATTTGAACTTCTAAATTTTAATTTTATCTCAAGTGTAAAGGGACTAGAAATGGATTTGTTTCACATTCACTTTCTGGTGAGAGGAACCAATGACACTTGGAAACCAATTACAACAGACCAGAAAAGGCATTTCCCAGAGAACATCTTTCTCCAGAGGGCTGGTGGACACCAAGTGAAGGGAAGTTAATTCTCCTCAAACTTTCTTTCAAATTAGCTCTTTCCTTAAGACCAAACTCTCCTTATTTTGTTCTTTTAGCACTCGACCCAGAGCGTGGAGTTGGAAGTATAGAAAGGGTCACAAAGATGACTACTTGTCTGAGTTTTACAGAATTGCTTTGTTTTATGAGAGGGCATTGTATTGTATTTATGGTTATCAAACACAGTGCCTTGAAGACCAGCTAACATTTACATGGTGGTTAATTTTAGGTGTCAACTAACCACAGGATACCCAGGTTAAATATTATTTTTGCGTGTGTCTGGGAAGGTGTTTTTGGAGGAGATTATCATTTGAATTAATGGTCTCAGTGAGAAAGACTGTCCTCCCCAGTGTGGGTGGGATTTATTTATTTATTTATTTATTTATTTATTCATTCATTTATTTATTTATTTCATTGTTTATGCTATTACAGTTGTCCCACTTTCCCCTCTTCACTCCCCTCTTCCCAGCCTGCCCCCCCCACTTCCATAATCAGTTCCTACATTGTCCATGTATATGGGTCCTTCATATATGTTCTTTGACTAATCCCTTCACCTTCTTTTAATTAGTCCCTGCATCCCCATCCCCCTTATAGCTGTCAGTCTGTTCCATGATTCTATGCCTCTGATTCTATTTTGCTCATTGGTTTATTTTCTTCATTAGATTCCTCCTATAAGTGAGATCATATGGTATTTTTCTTTCACCAACTGGCTTTTTTCACTTAGCATAATACTCTCCATTTCCATCCATGCCATTGCAAAAGGAAGGGATTCCTCCTGTCCTTCTGCTGCGTAGGATTCCATTGTATAGATGTACTGAGTGTTTTAATCCACTTACCTACTATTGGGCACTCAGGCTGTTTCCAAATCTTGGTTTTTGTAAATTGTGCTGCTATGAACATTGAGTACATAAGTTGTTTTGAACTGGTGTTTCAGGATTCTTTGGATATATTCCCAGAGGAATTGCTGGTCAAAAGGCAGTTCCATTTTTAGTTTTTTGAGGAAATTCCATACTGTTTTCCACAGTGGCTGCACCAGTCTGCATTCCCACCAACAGTGCCCTAGGATTCCCCTTTCTCCACATCCTCACCAACACCTGTTGTTTGTTGATTTATTAATGATGACCATTCTGACAGGTGTGAGGTGGTATCTCATTGTGGTTTAATTTGCATCTCTCTGATGGCTAGGGATGTTGAGCATTTTTTCATATGTCCGTGGGCCATCTGTATGTTCTCCTTGGAGAAGTGTCTATTTAGGTCCTTTGTCCATTTTTAAATTGGATTATTTGGTGTTGAGTGTGTAAGTTCTTTATATATTTTGGAGATTAAACCGTTATCTAATGTATCATTGGCAAATATGTTCTACCATATAATAATTTTAATGGTGGTTTCTTTAGCTGTGTAGAAGCTTTTAATTTGATGTAATCCCATTTGTTTATTTTTTCCTTTATTTTCCACACCCTAAGAGGTATATTGGCAAAAATATCGCTGCATGGGATATCTGAAATATTACTGCCTATGTGTTCCTCTAGGATTTTTATGGTATCACTACTTACATATAAGTCTTTTATACATTTTGAGCTTATTCTGGTAAATGGTATAAGATGGCAGCCTACTTTCATTTTTTTGGTGGTACCAGTCCAGCTCTCCCTACACCATTTATTGAAGAGGCAGTCTTTGCCTCATTGTATGTTCATGCCCCCTTTGTCAAATATTAATTGACCATAAAGACATGGGTTTATTTCTGGGCTCTCAATTCTGTTCCATTGATCTATGAGTCTGTTCTTATGCCAGCACCAGGCTGTTTTGATTACAGTGGCCTTGTAGTATAGTTTAACATCAAGTACTGTGATCCCTCCAGCTGTGCTCTTCTTTCTCAAGATTGCTGAGGCTATTTGGGGTCATTTTTGGTTCCATGTAAATTTTTGGAGTGTTTGTTCTACATCTGTGAAATATGCCATTGATGTCTTTCTGGGTTTTGCATTGAATCTGTAGATTCTTTTGGTAGTATGGACATTTTAATAATGTTAATTCTTCTAATCCATGAACACAGTATATGCTTCCACTTATTTGTATCTTCTTCAGTTTCTTTCTTTAGGGACCTGTAGTTTTCTGAGTAAAGGTCTTTTACCTCCTTGGTTAAATTTATTCCTAGGTGCTTTTTTTTTTTTTTCTTGCAATAGGAAATAAGGTTGTTTTCTCGGTTTCTCTTTATAATAATTCATTATCAGTATATAAAAATGCCATCAATTTCTGAACATTGACTTTCTATCCCACTAATTTGCTAAATTCACTTATTAGGTTGAGTAGTTTTTTTGGTGGAGCTTATAAGGTTTTCTATGTACACTATCATGTCATTTGCAAATGACAGCTTTACTTCCTCTTTTCCAATTTGGATGCCTATTTTTTTCTTCTTGTTTGATCACTGTGTCTACTATCTTGAAAAGGAGTGGTGGCAGAGGACAACCCTGTCTTGTTCCTGATCTTAAGGGAAATACTTTCAGTTTTTGCCTGTTGAGTATGATGTTGGCAATAGGTTTTTCATATATGGCCTTTATTATGTTGAAGTATGCTTGCTCTATTCCCACTTTGGTGTGTGTTTTATCATAAATAGGTGCTGGATTTCATCCAGTCCTTTTTCTGCATCTATTGATATGATCATATGACTTTTGTCTTTCATTTTGTTTATGTGATGTATTACATTTACTGATTTGTGAATGTTGTACCTTCCTTGCATCCCTGGAATAAGTCCCACTTGATCATGGTGCATGATCTTTTTAATATATTGCTGGATTCAATGTGCTAATATTTTGTTGAGTATTTTAGCATCTATGTTCATCAGATATATTGGCTTTTAATTTTTTCTCTTTATTGTGTCTGACCTGTTTTTGGAATTAGGTTAATATTGGCCTCATAAAAAGAGTTTGGAAGTTTTCTCTTTTCTTGAATCTTTTGGAATAGTTTGAGAAGTACAGGTGTTAGTTTTTCTTTGAATGATTTGTAAAATTCATCTGTGAAGACATCTGGTCCAAGGCTTTTGTGTGCTAGGAGTTTTTTGATCACTGTTTTGATTTCACTAGCTGTTATAGGTCTATTCAGCTTTTCTGATTCAGTTTTGGAAGATTGTATGTTTCTTGAAGTTTATCTGTTTCACCCAGATTGTCCGATTTCTTAGGATATAGTTGTTTGCAGTATTATAATTTCTTATAATCTTTTGTATTTCTGTGGTATCTGTTGTTACTTCCCTTTCATTTCTGATTGTATTTATGTGGGCCTACCTATTTTTTTTTGATGAGCCTGGTTAAAGTTTTGTTGATTTCATTTATCTTTTCAAAGAACCAGATACCGGAATCATTTATCTTTTGAATAGTTTTTTTAGTCTCTACATCATTTATTTCTGCTCTGATCTTGATTATTTCTTTCCTTGATCTGACTCTGGGCCTTGTTTGTTATTCCTCTAGTTCCTTTAGGTGTGAGGTTATTTTGTTTATTTGAGATTTTTCTATATCCTTTAGATAGACCAGTATTGCTATGAACTTCTCTCTCAGGACTGAGTTCACTATGTCCCATAGGTTGTGGGTTGTTTTGTGTTCATTTGATTTGTTTCCAGGTATTTTTTGACTTATTCCTTTATCTCATTGTTAACTGATGCATTTTCAATACCATGTTATTTAGCCTCAATGTATTTTAATGTTTTTGAGTTTTTTTCTTGAGATTGATTTCTAGTTTCAAGCCATTGCAATCCAAGAAAATGCTTGATTGACTTCAATTTTCTTGAATTTGTTAAAGCTTATTTTGTGTCCTACTGTGTGCTCTACCTTTGAGAATGTTTTGTGTGTTTTTGAGAAGAATGCATATTCTGCTTCTTTAGGATGAAATGTTCTGTAAAATCCATTAAATCTATTTGAACTACTGTGTTATTTAATTCTAATAAATCCTTGTTGATTTTTTGCCTGGAGGATCACTCTATTGTTGACAGAGGGGTGTTAACATCACCTATAATGACGCTGTTGCTGCTGATCTCTTTTTTAAAGTCTTCCTAGATTTTGTTTATATATTTAGGTTCTCCTATATTGAGTGCATATATGTTTACAAGGGTTATATCCTCTTGTTGGATTGATCCCTTAGTATTATATAGTGACCTTTTCTGTCTCTTGTTATGGTCTTTGTTTTGAAGTCTGTTTTGTCTCACAGAAGTTATGCTACTCCAGCTTTCCTTTCACCTCCATTTGCATGGAATTTTTGTCTATCCTTTCAGGTTCATCCTGTGTAAATCTTTTGTTCTAGGGTGGGTCTCTTGTAGACAGCATATATGTGGATCATTTTTTCTTATCTATTCAGCTACCCTTTCTTTTGACTGGAGCATTTAATACAGTTATGTTTAAGGTTATTATTGCTAGGTACTTGTTCATTGCCATTTTCCCCTTTTGTATCTGTGCTCCTCTCTCTCTATTTCTTCTTCTTAAAGCATTCCCGTTAACATCTCTTGCAATACTGGTTTGGTGAAAATGTACTCCTTTAGCTTTTTTTCTTTTTCTTTTTCTTCTTCTTCTTCTTCTTTTTTTTTTTTTTTTTGGTCTGGTAAGCTCTTTATTTCACTTTCTCATTTTAAATGTGAGCCTTGCTGGATAAAGCCTTGCTTGATTTCAGGTCCTTGCTTTTCATTACTTAGTATATTTCATGCCAGTCCTTCTGGCTTGTAGTGTTTTTGTTGAGAATCAGCTGACAGCCTTATCAGACCTCCCTTGTAGGTAACTAATTGTTTCTCTTGTGCTGACTTTAAGATTCTCTCTTTGTCTTTAAACTTTGCTGTTTTAATTGTGATGTGTCTTGGCATGGGCCTCTTTGAGCTCATCTTGATTGGCACTCTCCATGCTTCCTGAACCTGCATGAATCTCTCCTTCACCAAATTAGGGAAGCTTTCTGTCATTATTTCTTCAAATAGGCTTCTATCCCTTGTTCTCTTTCCTGTCCTTCTGGTATCCCTATGATGTGAATATTGTTGTGTTTCATGTTGTCCAAAGCTCTCTTAGACTATCCTCATTCCTTTTAAGTCTTTTTTTCATTTTGTTGCTCTGACTGAGTGTTTTATTTTTCCACCTTCTCTTTCAAATTGCTGATTTGATCCTCTGCTTCATCTAGCCTGCTTTTAATTCCTTCTATAGTATAATCTTCATTTCTAATAATGCATTCTTCATTTCCAACTGGTTCTTATTCATAGCTTCTACATCCATTTTCATGCTGGCATGTTTCTCATTAAGTTTCGTGAGCATTCTGATATCTGATAATTCGCTTGCCTCAATTTCACTTAACTCTTTTTCTGGGGATTCCTCCTTTTCCTCTGTTTGGAGGTTGTTTCTTTCTCTCCCCATTTTAGTTGTTTCTTTTTGTTTCTTTCTATGTATTAGATAGATCTGCTTTGATTCCCTGGTTTGAGGGTGGGCTTATATAGTAGGTGTCCTGTAGGACTCATATAGTAGGTGGTGTAGACTCCTTGATCTTCTGATCTGGGTGCTCTAGGAATGTCCTCTGTGTGGGTTATGTGGTCTCTCCTGTTTGGGTCCTGAATGTTGTTGGCTTCTTCATTGGTGGGGACTCCTTTTTGATTGGTTGATTGAGAGTCTCAACCCCTACCACATCTTGTATGCTATTGTATACGTACTGACAGAACAAAGTAAAACAACACAAAAAAATGAAACCAAAACAAGCAAAACCTCCTCCCAACAACAATAGCAGTGTAATGACAAAAGATCAGAGAATAATAATGGTGGGAAGAGAAATGGAATATTAAGGAAAGGGAAAAATAAAAGAAAAAGAGTAAGAGAAGACCAAACAATAAAAAAATGATTATGGGAGGAGAAAATGAAGAGTACTAATACAAATAATGAATTGAAAATGGAAAACAGGAAAAAGGGACAAAGAAAGAGAAAGAATAATAAAAATTAGAAAAGGAAAGATGAAGGGAACAATGAGGTAATCCAAGGTAAGAGTAACATAAGATATATAAAAGGAAAAATAGAGCAATAGAAATAGAAGAAAAAGAAAAAATAGAAAAATATAATTAAAATGTTATGAAAAAGAAAAAATAAAGGAAGTAATGAAAAAGAACAAAGTGGAATTTATCTCAGCTGAGTTTAGTGCTTACCTGCTGGTTCTCCCTTTGGATATCTTGCAATGCTGGTTTAATGAAAATGTTCTGATATTGCCTGCGACTGGTATGAACCAATGTCAGGAGCTGTCCATGTCTAGCACTTGACAACCTGTTTGAAGCTACAAGCAATCCAGAGTTAGTGGCTGATTCCTTCAAGTTTGGCTATGCCTAGGATGGGTCCAGCTGCTTTGCAATGTTGGGTGTTATTAGCCCTGGACCCAGGGGTGTGTCTGCAAATGTCAAGTCACTGCAGGATCTGCCTCTGCCTGTCTCTGTCTGCCAATCTTCTGTCAGTTTTAGACTAGACTCAAACCTGACTGTTCCTCAGGGAATTTCTGGTGGAATCTGGAGGGTGGGGGTCCTGCTGGATTCTCCCTTTGGATATGGCCCTTGTGTTGCCTGAGGCTTTTGTAAGCCAATGTCGGGTGCTGACTATGTCCAGCCCTTGGCAGCCTGTTAAAAGCTATATGCGATCCATAGTTTGTGGCTGATTCCTCCAGATTTGCCTGTGTTCAGATTGGGCCCAGCTCTCTTCAAAGGAGTTTTATCTGCACGGGGTCCAGGGCTGTGTCAGCAAATGACCCAAGTCACCACAGGATCCACCTCTGCCCATCCCTGCATGCTGGCCTACTATTGGTTTTAAGACTTGTTGCAGACCCAACTGTTTCTGAGAGGACTACTGGTAGAATTGGGCAGAGGGCGGGTGGTGGGACTTCTGGATCTCCCGTGGTATGTGCCTTTCAGACACAAGGAGGATTGCAAGTGTGTTCCCCTGGCCCCAAGCCACTAGTTTGAGTCAGTCTGTTTTTCTTTCTGTGTACTCAGCAGGGTGGGGACCCTAGTCAGGTACGGGCGGAATCTCCAGAGCCCAGATTTTGGACTCTTAGGGCTGGAGGGATGTTTCTATGGCTCTCCTGTGTGGGGGAAGCATCAGCCTGTGTCCTGGGAAAGTGTATGGTGTGGGTACACATTACAGCCTATGACATCCCCCCTGAGTCTGTCTGTTTCTGTCTCCTTAGCAGGGGTTAAGATTCAGGATGGGGGAAAAGAAATAAAATAAAATAAAATAAAATAAAATAAAATAAAATAAAATAAAATAAAATAAAATAAAAAGAAGAAAAAACACAAAAAAACAATTAAATATTTAAAAAGAAAGAAAGAAAGAAAAGATGCAGCATGTGGTGGGCAGGATTCCAGGGATGGGGGAGAGTGGTATCCCACTGGGTAAGGTCATTGCTTTTCCCTTAGGAGGGTCTTGCTCCCTCAAGAAAGATAGCTGCTGCAGACTCCAGGTATATCCTGGCACAGAAAACCCCACAGCCACTCCACCATGTCTCTCTGCAGTCCCTCCTACTCTAGACTCTCTTCATGCAGCTCCAGTGTACCCACCCTCTATTTGCTGGTTTCAAAGGCGAGTGGTTGCGAAAACAAAATCTGTTTTCTTGGATCCTTTAAGAATTAAGAAAGAAAGAAAATAGTGGCTTTGTCTACAGCAGGTCTTGACTCTTCCCAGCAGAGACAAACCTTGTGGTCTTTCGCCGCTGGTTGGTACATGGTTTGCTGATCCCAGCACTGGCTCTCTGTGCTTTGGAAGCCACTCTGTGGCCTCAGCCTCTCTCTTTTCAAGGGGAAGATCCAACAGCTGCTCCGCCACCTGGGCCCACCACCCTTGTGCACGGGCCATCCCCTTTAACAACTTCACATTTCCTACTGGTCATGGTGTTTTTCTTTCTTTCCTGTTCTTGGTCAAATATCTCTTTTTCAGGTAGTCCTTGTTTTATTTCAAGTGTCTAGTCCTCTCTTCAGTTCCAAGCCCAATTTGGTTCTGGGTGGAGGTGTGTGACAAATCCTCCTACTCTACCAACATCTTGCCCCTTGGGTGGGTATCATTTAATCTGTTGAGGTCCTGAATAGAACTAAAAGAAGAGGAGGGAGGAATTTATCCCTTTTTCCTTGTGTACCTGATTGAGTTAGACATCTCATCATGCCTCATCTCATCTCATCTCATCTCATCTCATCTCATCTCATCTCATCTCATCTCATCTCATCTCATCTCATCCCACCATCTTCTCCTGTCCTTGGACTGCGGTTTATACCACTGCTCCCCTGGTTCTAAAGCCTTTGGACTTGTACTGAATTATACTACTGGCTTTCCTGAGTCTCCAACTTGCATGTGGCAGATCATGGGATTTTTCAGCCTCCATAATCATGTAAGCAGAACACACACACACACACACACACACACACACACACACCTCCATATAGAGAGAGAAATGTTCTATATCTATATATCCTATTGTTTCTGTTTCTCTGGAGAACCTGACTAATACAATTTCTTAAGCACTTCCTAATTCAGGACTTTTTAAAGAACTTAATGCACATTATTTTGTTTAAACTTATTTTGTCCTATAAGATGGATAGTATTATTATCACCTCCATTTGACAGATGAGGAAACTGAGGCACAGAGCTGTGAAGTAAGTTTAGCATTTACCTGGGTATGATGTGCTAAAGCAAAGATTTACCCCAGTGGTTAATTAATTGTGTTATACTGACTTTTCTTATAGAAGGTACCTCATAAATATTTGGTGAACTGAACTGAAATTGTTGAATTTACCAGGTGGTTTGGCTAGCAAGAAAATAGGTCTTTTGTGTTATGAAAAAATAAATTGTACTACGCCAGGTTATAACAAGTAACCACAGTCAAAATTCTTCCATTCCCCTGAGACTTTGATTATCTTAAGATAAGTCCAGTGTGCAGAATTTTTTACTTTCATTAGCATACATAGTTAAATATTTATTAGTAAAATTAATATATTTAAATTTGTTTAAAAATAAACTGACCACTAATAGCTCTGCTTATCAGAGACTTTACATGTTATTCTACAGCTTAAGAGCATTTTAATAACCAATAAAATTGCTCCCTAGACCCTAGCAGTTTTCAGATTTTAATATTATAGCTGAAGATACTGTGAATCATACTTAAATTTCCAGCTGCTCACCATTGACTTCTGAATTGTCTGGTTGATCTTTACATTTGATAAATAAAATAAATAGAAATTCCCCAGAGGCAGATTATATGAGGGGGACTCAAAAAAACCCCAAATTATCTTCTGGAGGGTGGACCCCTTGTAATACAGGCTTCCACTACTAGGTGAGTGTTCTGGGAACCCATTTATATCAATGCACCAGCTGGTGGTGTTGTGAGAGGCTGTGTGCAGGTTCAGTGGACTCTTTTGAAGACTCTTTCAATGTGTTTGCCCATTTCTTGATGGGTCATCTACCAGCACACCTGCCCGCCCTGCGCTGAGTGGTCAGCAGTTTTTGACCAAATACAGCATGACTCCTGCACCCCACCCTTCCTGTTCACCTGATCTTGCCCTGAGTGACTTTTTTTGTTTCCCTGGATGAAAAAAGTCCTCAAAAGAGACGTATTGCTGATGTGGAGGAGGTGAAACAAAAAACAGCAGAACACTAAAAGGCATCAAAATCCATGAGTTCAAAAGCCTGTTTTAAGCAGTGGAAAAAATGCCTCAATAGGTGTATTGGATCAAATGGAGAGTACTTTGAAGGTGACTGAAGTTTAAACATGTGAGAGTAAATATACAATTTTTTATAAACAAATTCTGGGTTTTTTGGTCCCCCCCCCATACCGGGTAGGTATACATTATACAGTTGCACGTACATTTAAGACATGGATTACTGAAGAATGAAAAGCTACTGCACTGTGTTTGTATGGATTTACTTGATTATAAGTCTATATATTTAGCTAACATTGAGGGAAGGGATCAAAAGATTTTACCATCGTAAAGTTGATTATAATAATGGCATCATTAAGTGTTTACCTATATGAATAGATTTTTATCGTTTCCACAAAATGTTGATCTATTTCTATTTTATTTACTTAATGTATCTATATAGGGATAGATGTTTAATTATGCATTTCTGCCCCTAAGATATGGTAGAACAGTAGGCCTTTGAATAGATTTCTGATTGTTTAGAGATTAACCATCAACTAAGACTATTTATTAAACTCAAATTATTCCATCAAATAGTTCCTAGCTATGTGTCAAAATGGAAGAACTGCAAAAAAAAAAAAAAAAAAGACAGTGATTGTAAGAAGATGTTATGGCCACTGTGTACAGATATAAAGTAATATATTCTGAACTCTTAGGATGAAGAGGATAATTCCCTTGAATCATGCATTTCAAATATCTTTAAATAGACTGACAGCACAGCGTAGTTGGCATTGCTTGAGTTTTTGATCTAGGTAGGTCCATGCAGAAATTGGGGTAACTCTAACATCCACTTTGGGGATATTTTATGACTTAAACAAATCAAACTGCATATTATTTTATCTGGCTAACTACATGTACCCTGAAAATTTTATGCATTTTTATCCCTCCTTTAAATTCAATTGATTAAACATTGTAAAATGCCAATTTTGTGCAAGATAATGTGCTTTGTGCTATGAAGATACAAAGATAATTAGACATGAACCTTATCTTTCAGAGTTTAATCAAGGCAACAGACAGGCAAGACCCAATCATGAAATGTATATGTGCCAAAAGGGAGGCGCAAAGTCAATTCAGAACAAAGAAGAGGTGGAGAGTCATTCTGATTGGGTGAAAACAGTGTGCCTTCAGGGAAGCGGTAACCCTTGAAGTAGACATAGATCTTCAAACGGGAAGAGGTGGTGGTGAGGACTTCCCATGGATGTGATATCTATTCCTATGAACTCCAAAAATCCCCCGGAGACGAGGAGGGGGCCCATGGTGTACAGATTACTAGTAATCTGAATTTATATAGGGGGGTTGTTTACCAGCAATTTTTACTTGTGTGACTTCGTTAATTACATCATCTACTGTTTGGCTTCTTCCTATGACTTCTTTAAATCACAGTAAATAGATTTTGTTTTACTTGGCTTACTGATGTCTCTAAGCCTCCTTTTCTGATATGAAAAAAAATGAAGGTGAAGCACTTAGCATCACAGAAACAGCCGGCCGTTATTAACTCACAGCCTCAGCTTTGTTCTCCTAACAAGGACTGGCTTGCCATTACTTGTAGACATGGTTCAATAATGCAGGGGTGACTTTTAGTTTAGTGGCTAGCCCCATGGGAGTGGCTCGAATTGGAGTCTCACAGCTTGAGGTCTTCACACATCTCGAGACCTGAAGTGGATACAGTCCCAGCTTCCAAATCCAGGATTATTTCCTTCAAACTCCCAACTCCTCTCCCCCAGCTGGCTGTGGTGTACTAGTTGAGTCAGAGGATGAAAATGTATTTCACTTTGGCACTGAAAGGAGGACTCATTTTGACCCTATCCACTTTCTCTTTGTGCTGAAGATGTACTACATTTAGAGTGTATTTTAATTCAGCTGTTTTTCAACATGACCTTTATCTAGTTGTAGCATCTACACCATCTCTTACTTAGCCTGAGGAGTCTAACAATTCTATTTAACCTACAGCTAACCTAAAACTATAAATACCCATTAGGTTATAACTGTACTAATGTAATTTAATTTCTGATGAGTGAGAAACTCTGGGTATAAAAACTGAAATAGTTTCTAGAGAGTTGGCCAGATGCAGCTGGATTCTTTGATTTTGGTCACCGCCACCGCCCTGGCCCCTTAATCCTCATAGTTTCAGGTCCATAAAGGCTCTTTGGGGACTTTTCTGTACAGTCTGTTTTGTTAGAATTATGGTATTAAATTCTCACATCAATGAACATTACATTATAGAAACAATTGTTTCAATGGCAAAATAAGGAGGGTTCAGGGTTATAGTCATTACATTTTTCCACTGTAATGCTTTAATAAAAATTATTTTTATCACTAGAACTGAATTTTGTTATTATCATCTAAAAATAACACTCTGGTCATTAAAATTAACAAAACAAACACCTGGATGCTTTCTCATTCATCCTTCATGACACTTCCCAAAAGTCCCTTGGTTTTCTTGGTCATCTTTGAATGTGACCTTACAATTCTGCTAATTGCTCATTTGAGCACAGGCAAAGATAAACAGAACAGTAAAAGAAGTTGCTCACAAAGCAATCCAGAGTCAAACAATGTCATGGTAGTTTCATAATGTCATGATACATATTTTGCTACTCAGGTAGAGCTAGACCCAGACGGGAAAACCACAGCGTTCAAATCTTGGCATGCATGAGAATCACTAGGCTCTTTGTCAAACACTGATTTCTAGCCTCATCCTTATGTAGACAGTGCGGTGGATTTGGGTAGCAAGTGGGAATCTGCATTTTTATTTTTAACAACTACCCCGGAGAGTTCTGGTACAGTTGGTTTACAGAACACTTTGAGGAAAAAAACGCCAAAGTGTCTAATCATAACTAATCAACCCCTTTATATTCAGTTTGAGTTTTTATTCATTAATGCTATAGGAGAACAGCAAGGTTGTCTTTTGTGCCTTGTAATGTGGATCTAAATCTGCAGTTGAGGAAAACACTTAAGTGCCCACAGTGTCCTATGATTTGTCCTTTCAATGACTTTATGAACCATACAAAGCTGTATAGAGAGTTCCAATAGGCTGTAGACCACACTTTAAGAATCACTTTCCACAGCTGTCTTAAAATTATGGAAGAATGCCCAGAAGCTGATATTTAACAACCACGGAAATATATCTACTTGAAATTTTACAAGTAAAAACAACTTTGGGAGGCCAGTTCCCACTTTATTATTTGGCGCTGGATTAAAGTTTCACATCCACATTGGGGATCCACATTCAAAGGCAGAGACACTTTGGTATTCACATTAATTTCATTCACCTAAAAATAACAGCTAAAGAATGTGCAGCTGATGTTGATCCCTGGCGGCTTCAGTTTGCTTTGCTCTGTCTTGGCCGTGCCCATTATCACGTCTACAGCCTTTGGACAGCCTTTGGACATACATAGAGGAGCCACACAGACTACAATCTAATTACAGAGAAGTATAAAAACAAAAATCTCTGCAAGCAAATGCTGAGCTATTCTCAAGTGCACAAATTTCAATGTAGCAGTGAGTGTACCATGTAAAATTATAAAATGATGTGACCTCATGTGATTTCTGTGTTTTATTTTTATGTTCTTAATTTTTTTTTATTGCAGCCTACTTGACATGCAATAAACTCCACAAATTTAGGATATTATATAATTTTATGTTTTGACATACGTGTATGCCTGTGACACTAGCACTGCTATTAAAGTAATGATCCTGCCCATCATTTCAGTGTGCCCTTTGGTAATCTTTTCCTCACTTCCTTGTCCTCTACTTCTCTGTTCACCCTTAAACAATCACTAATCTTTTTGTGATTTGTGCACAGTAGTTTATATGTCCTAAAATTTTATATGAATGGAATCATACAATATATTCTCTTTTTTTGTTTGACTTTTTTTACTCAGCAATTCTTGTCATATGGTTTACTTTTACATGTTATAACCCCATGCTACAATTTTTATTTTTGTTTGAGCAACTATCAGCTATAAATTTAATTAGAAAATAGTATAGTTTATGAATATTCAGATTTTTAAAATTACCCTTGAGTCTTCTTGTTTCACCCATAGATTATTTAGTACTGTGTTGTTTAGTTTCCAAGTGTTTGAAGATTTTTAAAATCATTTTTCTATTATTAATTTTTAGTTTTATTCCATTGTGGTTGTGTAGTACGTGCTGCATGATTTCAATTCCTGTACATTTGTGGACCAGGCTATGGTTTATCTTGGTATATGAGATCTGTCCAGGAAAAGTCCAGCCATTGTTAACATAACAAGAAAAGTTTGTGCGACATCAATGTAACCTGACAGCCAAGGAGAGTAGACTGGAATGTGCATGCGCGAACAATGATGACTTCACTGTACTAGTCGGGGTGGTAGATATGTTGAGTGAGCACATGTACTATATGGCTATCACGTTCAAAATGACTGAGCAAGTAGAGCAATGAACCTGCATCAAATTTTGCATTCAGCTTGAGCATTCCTCCATGAAAACTATGTGGACGATTCAGAAGGCCACAGCTATGAGCAGACAACATGCCTGCTCATGTCTTGTGCAGAATTTTTTGGCAAAAACATCAAATCACTCAGGTGAATCAGACCCCCTACAGCCCAGATTTGGAAACCTATGACTTCTGACTTTTCGCAAAACTATAATCACTTTTGAAAAGAAACAGATTTCAGACCACAGATGAGATTCAGGAAAATACAGTGTGGCAGCTGATTGCAATTGGGAGAACTGTGTGAGGTCCCAAGGTACCTACTTTGAAGTAGATGAAGGTGTCATTGTCCTATGTACAATGTTTCTTATATCTTGTATCTTCTTCAATAAATGCCTCTATTTTTCATATTACATGGCTGGATACCTTCTGGACAGACTTGTATATTCCATGAACACTTGAAAAGCATGTATAATCTGTTCTTGTTGAGTGTAGTCTTCTATAAATGTTGATTAAATTCTATTGCTTGATGTTGAATTCTACTTCCTTGCTGCTTTTCTGTGTAGCTGCTTAGTAATTGTGGAGAAACTATGTTGAAGTATTTATTGTGGATTTGTCTAGTTCTTATTTTAGTTTTATCATTTTGCTTTATATATTTTTCAGCCCTGTTATTTGGTGCATACACATTTAAAATTGTACCCTCATGGGCCTCTCCCCCACACACAGTGCCACAAAGCAGTATGTGGGTTGCTCCACACTGGCAAATATTTAAGGCTCCACCCTTTACAATGTAACAGGTATACCAGAGATGAGAAAATATGGCCCAAATGAAGGAACAGATCAAAGCTCCAAAAATAGAACTAAGTGTTGAAGAGATAGCCAACTTATCAGATGCAGAATTCAAAACACTATTAATCAGGATGCTTACAGAAATGGTGGAGTATAGTTGCAAAATAGAGGAAAAAGTGAAGGGTATGGAAAGTGAAATAAAAATACATAGGGGACCAACACTGAAAACCAGGTAAGAAAACCAGGACTCAAATCAATGATTTGGAGCAGAAGGAAGAAATAACCATTCAACCAGAACAGAATGAAGAAACAAGAATTCAAAAAAATGAGGAGAGGCTGAGGAAGCTCTGGGACAACTTTAAACATTCCAACACCAAATCATAGGGTTGTCAGAAGGAGAAGAGGAAGACCGAGAAATTGAAAACTTACTTGAAAAAATAATGAAGAAGAACTTCCCCACTCTGGCAAAGGAATGACTTCCAACAAGTCCAGGAAGCTCAGAGAGTCCCAAAGAAGTTGGACCCAAGGAAGCACATACATACGAAGGCACATCATCATTACATTACCCAATGTTAAAGATAAGGAGAGAGTCTTAAAAGTAGCAAGAGGAAAGAAGACAGTTACCTACAAAGGAGTTCCGAGAAGACTTGTCAGCTGATTTCTCCAAAGAAACCTTACAGGCAAGAAGGGGCTGGAAAGAGGTATTGAAAGTCATGAAAGGCAAGGAGCTACCTCCAAGATTACTCTATCCAGTAAAGCTATCATTTAAATTGGAAGGGCA
Source organism: Mormoops blainvillei (assembly GCA_004026545.1). Classification (NCBI taxonomy): domain Eukaryota; kingdom Metazoa; phylum Chordata; class Mammalia; order Chiroptera; family Mormoopidae; genus Mormoops; species Mormoops blainvillei. Next base: position 63,564 of record PVJD01007594.1, on the reverse strand, counting down.
AATAAAGTGCTTCCCAGATAAGGTCAATCTAAAGTAGTTCATCATCCCTGAGCTCTTATTATATAACATGATAAAGGGACTTATGTAAGAAAAAGAAGATCAGAACTATGAACAGTAAAATGACAACAAACTCACAACTATCAACAACTGAACCTAAAAACAAAAACAAATTATGCAAACATTAGAACAGGAACAAAATAACAGAAATGGAGATCACATGAAGGGTTATCAGTGGGGAGGGGTGGGGGGAGAAAAGGGGAAAAGGTACAGGGAATAAGAAGCGTAATTGGCGGGTAAAAAATAGATGGGGGGAGGTTAAGAATAGTATAGGAAATGGAGAAACCAAAGAACTTATATGTACGACCCATGGACATGAAGTAAGGGGTGGGGAGATGCTAGTGGGTAGGGGATTGTAGGGTGGAGGGGAATAAAAGGGAGAAAAAAATGGGACAACTGTAATAGCATAATCAATAAAATATACTTTAAAAATAAAAATATTGCTGTGCTTTTTGGTAGATTGACCCTTTTATCATTATATACTTTTCCTATTCATAGCTGGTGATTTTCTTTGCTCTGAAGTGAACTTTATTTGATATTAATATAGCCACTTTCTTTTTATTAATATTTGTATGATATATTTTTATATTCATTTATTTCCAACCTAAGTTGTTATATTTATAGTGGGTTTCCTGTAGATAGCATATAGTTAGGTGATTTAAAAAAAATCTACTCTGCCAATATCTGTCTTTTCATTGATATATTTAGATCATTTATGTAATTTTTGATATGTTAGAGCTTAAGCTTACCGTTTTATATTTTGTATTTTATTGGTTCTTTATTTCATTTTTTCTGCTTTTTTTCCCTTGACTTTTTGTGGCTTTCTTAGAATTTTCTTTTGATTTCTTTGTTTTTGAGCCCATTTCTTTGCCTGGTTTTTTTGGTGGTTGTTATATAGACCTATTGTTATATCTATATTTTGTTGCAGTTTACTGGTGTTGTCATTTTATCATTTACAGTAAAATATAGAAATCTTATCTCCCTCTATGCCCCTCTACCTTTTTCCATTTATAATATACTTGTGTTAAGTATTTCCTTCATATACATTTAGTACCACATCGGACAGTATTATAGTTTTTTGCTTTAATCATGAAGCATATTTTAGAAAAATCAAGAATGGTGTCAAAACCTCTTGTGTTTACCTATAGTTTTGCTTACCATGTTTTTCTTCCTTCCTGATTTTCCAAGCTTCCTTCTTTTATCATTTCTTTTTGTTTAGCGAATTTCTCTCAGTCCTTCTTTTAGGGTAGGTCTGCTAGTGACAAATTATCTTAGTATTTTTCTTCTGAAAAATGCCTTGATTTTACCTTATTTCCTGTAGTATATTTGTCCTGGGTATAGGATTCTAGATTGACAAGTATTTTCTTTCAGCACTGGAAATGATCGAGCCACTTCCTTCTGGTCCATGGTTTCTGAAGAAAAATCTGCTGTCACTTGAATGGTTTCTCCCTGTGAGATGAGATGTTGTTTTCCTCTGACAGCTTTCAAGAGTTTTTGTCTTAATTTTTTGAAATTTAATTATGATGGGTCTTTCCTAGGATTGGTTTATCTTGTTTGGGGTTCACTCTTCTCCTTGTCTTCTCATGTGTTTTGCTATTTTCAGCCATTATCATTTTTCTTTTAAGCACTTTTTCAGTCTTACCCACTTTCTCTTCCCTTTCTGGGACTCAATGACATGAATGTTATATATTTTTTGTTTTAGTCCTATAAGTCAGTGATGCTCTCTTTATTTTTATTTTTCTGGCTATTTTCTCTCTGTTATTCAGACTGGGTAATTTCAATTGTTCTATCCTGCAGTTCACTGATTATTTCATATGCCCCCTTCTATTCTGCTGTTGACTTCTAAAATTTCTATTCAATTATTCTTTGTATCTTCTATAATTCTTCTTAGAAAAAGCATTTTTATTAGGACTGCTTTAAAATTTTTGGCAGATAATTTTAAGATCTCTGGAATCTCAGTGTTGGCATTTACTGATTACCTTTTTAAATTCAGTTTGAGATTTCCCTGGTTCTTGGCGTAATAAGTGATTTTCAATTGAAAGAGATTTATTTTTGTATTATGTTATTGGACTCTGGATCTTATTTAAACTTTTGGTTTTATATTCCTTTCTTTGACACCACTCAAGTATGAGAAAGAGAAATGCTGCTTAATTAGGGTGGGAGTTGGAATTTTAGTTTCAACCTGGTCTTTGGTGACGTGATAGGGAAGGAGAGACGTGTTACTGCTTGGTAGGGGTGAAAGACCTAGCTTCCTTCTTGGCCTTCCCTCATTTCTCACCTCCAGCAGTAGTGTTATGGTGCCCCATTAGGGCCTCACAAGACTGGAAGCCTCAGCTCTCATGGGCCCTTTACTGGCATTGATGGGGTGAAACTGCAGTGTTTATCTGTGATTTCTTGTTGGAGTAGAGAGTTTGTTGTCTAAAGTTTCCTGTCTTGCTGTGCTTCTCCTTTTAACGGTCCCTTGGCTAGAAAGAAGAGACTCTCACTGAAGATTTTTTTTTTTGTCTGCAGATGTTGCTATTTTTGGCTTGTGCCATTGTTCAGCCCCACATCTGGGATATGTGAGGCAAAAAGAAAACTCAGTGAACTCATCACCATATTGTTCTTTGGGTCTTGAGTTCTCTAGCTGGTCTTCCTTCTTTTTTCTGCCTTCCAGAGTTTTCTTATATTTGTTTTATACATAATTTGCAGGGTTTGGTTTTTTTTTAGTTGTACTTAGTGAAAGGGAAAAATACAGGGGAAAATGTATAGGGAAAAGTCTGGTACAGTTTTGATTGATTGCCTTTTTAAAATTATTATGAGTCATATTTTTCTGCTTTTGTATTCTTGATAATTTTTTATTGGATGCCAGGCTTTGTGATTTTCACTTTGTTGGTTGCTGGATATTTCATATTTTAACAGATATTCTTGAAATTTGTTCTGGGACTCATTTAAGTTACTTGGAAACAACTTCAACCTTTTGGATCTTGCTTTTTAAATATTTTAGGCAGGGCCACAGCAATGTTCAGTATAGGATTAATTATTTCCTACTATTGAAGAAAGGCCCTGTTGTGTCACTCTGCCCAATGCCCCATAAATCTTGATTTTTTTTCCGTTCTGGTTCATGGGAACAGGCACCATTCCCAGTCTTGTGTAAGTGCTGGGTACTGTCTTCTCTTATTCTTTTGGGTGTTCCTTTCCCCAGCCTTGGTCAGCTTCTTCACATCCATGTAGAGACAGTGCTCAGCGTAATACTCCTGGGGCCGTCTGTTGATCTCCAGAGCTCCGTTTCTATGCTCCTCTCCTCTCTCTGGTCCTCTGACTTGCAAGCTCTAGCTTCTTTGTTTTCCCTGGCCTCTCAGCTCTGTATCCACAACTCAAGGATTCTGTTGGGCTCTGCTTGGGTTTCTCTTCCCTGTACCACAGCAAGGCAATGAGCAATGGCAGTTATAGGGCTCATTTTATGTTTCCCATTACTATGGGATCACTTTTTGAATCACTAATGTCATAGTAAAAACTGCTGCTTTATATATATTTTTTGGTTATTTCAGGGGGGCGGGTAAATCTAGTCCCTATTACTCTTTTATGGCTAGAAGCTTAATATCTGTTTTTGACACTTGAAAAATGTGTAACTGGAATAAATCACCTTTCAGCTTGCTTTGAGCTCTATTATCTTATGATGCTATAGTTTGAAGTTTAAGTCTGTGGGGTGGCTGGGATCATTGTTATCCCTTTTTATATATGTGGAATACCTAGTCACAGGACAGACTTTTAAAAACAGACAAATAGACTTGCTAAGTGCTAGTTAGTGTTATAAGTTCACAGTCCTTTATCTATAGTACTTGGATGTAATTTTGTGTTTCCCTGTTTTAGAAAGGTCAGTATGCAAAATATAAATTTATACCCCAAGCTGAGTCTTAGGCATCCCTCTGTAATTAAATACATTCATATTTCTGTGACAAAATATGAATATCAACATTCAATGGGATAACTAAGGATTATATATTAATCTAATTTCAGTTAAGGTCAAGTTTTGTTGTCAAAAAATTTGTCAGTTCTTTAGGTTTTTAGATGTTTGATTTGACAGTTTTGGGTGTGGGATTATTAAATAAGTGTGTGTGTGTGTGTGTGTGTGTGTGTGTGTAAAATTCCTTAGAATCAGTCTTTGAACTAGGCAGTATACTTATGGCCATTCTACAAATGAAACATAGGGACTTAAGTAACCTACTCAATGCCATACAGACAGTAAGGGGTAGATCTGAGATTCAAATCCAGATATCTCGGCCTCAGCGCCTGGGGCCTTATTCCTTGTCTGTTACTGCTCCAGCCTCAGGGAGCCTCCAGCCAGGGCAATCCAGGAAAACAAACCTGACCTCTGGTATTTTTCAAGGCAAAGGACTTCTTGGGGACTAAATTAATCTTCACTAGGAGGAATGCTTTGTGCTACAGTGATCTAAGGGTATGTGTGTATGTGGCCTGAATCCTAGGTAGACTCTTGGCTACGTTATGGAAACTCCTGCATTTCCTTCAGATATACATCCAGCTGCTTGGGGGCCTATTCTATCTGAACTCGAGTCTGGTGTCATCTGAGTTCTATTTTTAGTATGCCAGATTACCTAGTAGTTGTCTAACATGGACATTAGATTTTTTTAGGATTGTTTTCATTGTATCGGTATTCGAAAGTTGGTTTGTGATTGTCTTTGCTGAAGGCCTGTTTGTTATTATTGATGTCCCAAGGTGCCGCAGGCTCTTCTAGATTCTTCAAATCCAATTTTTGGTTGTACAGGTTGTGCCCTGTAGAGAACTCATGAGTAAGAGGGTAATTGGGGACTGCAATTGAGTCTGTGTCCCACTCTATAAATTCTGTGGTTGCCCACCCTAATGCATGACATTCGGATTATATCTGCTGAGATGAAAGAGTGACTTTTTCTAGTTCATGTACAGGGAGCCCATGGGCTACACGTGGTCCTGTATCAGTGGGTTTCTAACCCTGTTATGGACTGAATTGTGTCCCCAACAAAGTTCATAATGTTGAGACCCCAACCCAAATGTGACTGCATTTGTAGATAGGGTCTTTATGGAGCAAATCGCAGTTGACCTTATTATGATAGAACTGGTGTCCTTACAGGCAGAGGAAGAGACATCAAAAAGCTCTCTCTCTCTCTCTCTCTCTCTCTCTCTCTCTCTCTCTTCTTCCCTCCCTCCCTCCCCCAGCCCCTTTCAGTAGGCACAAAGGAAAGGCCATGTGAGGACACAGCGAGAAGGTAATTATCTGCAAACCAGGGTGTTCTCATAAGTAACCTAATTTGCCAGCGCCTTGATGATGGATTTCTAGCATCAGTGCTCTGGGAAAATAAATGCTTGTTTTTAAGTCACCTAGGCTGTGCTATTTTTTTTATGGCAGCCAGAGGAGACTAATACACTCTTGCTACCATATGGAGGCAAGGCGGAATGACCCTCAGAGGGATTCCCTAAAATATCTATAACCTGAGCACCTAGCACATATGACTATAGCACGCTGAGAAGGCTCTTAAAACTACCCCGACTCTTGCTAATACATTGTGCTAGTTATTTAAGCTCAATTTTATGCCTCCTTTTATTCTGATTTTCTCAAAAATCTAGATAAACATCACAGTTACTCTTACATGTCATATTCCTAGAGGTTTATCTTCTGCACAAAGCTCTAGTATTATGCCTAATCCACATGTAATATTACACATTATTAGTTACTGAAGAGAGAAATAGACAAAGTGTGGACACAGTTAAAATCAATTTACCTTTGGAGGACTATTTGGATTTGTACTTAAGATGCAAGGGAAAAATGAATTTATATTCATCTTGCAACATTTAAAATCAGGTAACAGGGCTTATTGTTCTTTTGTCATCGTCTGTGCTACCACATTGCTTTGGACATTGTTTTTTGTAACAACTGTTTTGCCATAATTTTATCTTTACAACCTACTTTCTTTCATTTAATTCTGTTTTCTTAAACTGTATTCAACAAACACTTATTTCCTTTTGGTTCCTTCTTTCTGTCCCTCATAGGACAAAAATGCCTTTTTAGATCCCTTACATTAGGGAAATGTTAACCCTTTATATTGTCCTCAAAAAACACATCACCTTGTCATTCAAATACTAGGGTTTCTCCCTACCTGTGGGTTTGTATATAAAGTCAGACCTATCAAAAAAGTTGGATGATGTTAGAATATGTGATATGTAATTGGTGTTAAGCTTTTTTCATCTTTTTAATGTAGAACTATAATTGTCTATTAACTATTTATTTTAGAAACCTCTGTGAGGTTCTTGATAAAAATACAGATTTCTGGTTGGGTCAGAGGCCTGCAGGATAAGAGTCCAAGAGTCGCTGATCTGAAACTCAACTGCTGGGAAGGCAGGTGCCATTTCTTTCCTGTTCCTAACTTGTCCTTAATGCTGGAAACAATGCTATGCACAGGATTGTTGCTGAACAAATGTTTTTTGTTTGAATTTCCTTTTATCACAATAATGTTAGATAAGGTGGAGCTATTTTTATTTTATGAATAAACAACTTTCTTTGCTTTCAGACTGAGTTTTAGAGGCTTGTTAACTTCCTCCTGCATAATTAGTGCTTAAAAAATATCCTTTACCAGCTTGCCATTATTGACAATGACAAAGAAATTTGCTTTTCAATAATACATTATCACAGTATGTGGAAGTGTCTGGAGGGCGGGGAGCAAACCGTTTTGTGTTCCAGACAACAAAGCCTTGCCATAACCTTGACATGATGCACATTAACTTTACATTATACCCAGGAGCCAGGGAGAAAATTAAAGCTTCTGTTATTATCTACTCGAAAGGCTGATAGCCTTCTGTCAGGAAGCTCGGGCATGCCAAGGCTGTGCCTATCTCATTTATCTCATTATGATCTATTAACCGGAATGCCAGCACTTGTTCTGAATCCCTGACATACCCGCCCCTCTGGCTTCCATTTAAATGAGCATTTAGTTAGTTTGTGTTTAGAAAATGTTTCAGTAAGGTCGGGGCTATTGAAATCTATCCTAGACTGTATGAATTTTTTTACACCATTTCTCATGTCTAGATTTAATTTTAACGTAGGAAGTATATAGTATCAGGAGACTGAGAAACAGCAGTGATTGGATTTCTAAAACGAAATGAGTCAACTTCATGAAATAGAAAAATTGAGTATCCTATGCTTCATTGATTCACTGGCCAAAATGTCTGTAGTTAAAATGAAGTAAAACAGACAGGTTGGACACTCAAATAAAGTCTAGATATTTGCTGAAAAATGGTAACACATCCATGGTAAAGGGAAAATAGTTAATATTTTCCAAGAACTGAATCAAACTAATTAGCAGTTAAGAAGACTGTAGCATTCTGCAGTTTTCCACTAATTATTCAAATAACAAGGCTTTCTTTGAATATCTGTTAGTAAAAGTCCAGTGTGATTCGTCAAGGATTTCTGAATGGACCTGGACACAACACTAAGAGACTAATGGTTTCTCAGAATAAAAAGGAAGTAAACAAAATAGATATTAAAAAATCATATTTATCTATTCTTTCCAGTTTCCAGAGTTAACATATTATAACAGGATTCCTTTTGTTTAGTGTTTGTTTGGTTTTTTTTTTTTTTGGTTTTTTTTTTTGGTTGGATGTTTCTATTATAAACATGCACTGAATTATTTTGTAATCCATCCAGAGACAACACATTATCAACATGACAGAAGTTTGCACAAAATTTGTATGTGCTTAGCCTGTGAACAGACAGAATGCCTCCACCAAAAGACATAGAGATGGTCAATCCCTCAAAAGGAAGTAAAAAAAACAGATATTAAAAAATCATATTTATCTATTCTTTCCAGTTAGCTTTTGTAAGTTCTAAGAGACTCTTCTTAGAATAGAATTCTTCATGAAATAGAGTTCTTCTTCTTTACTTTTTTTTAACTAATGAGGTTGTTTGTGTGTATATTGGATGTGCCAGATGGAAAGGTTTACTCATTAGAGGCAGCTGTTTTAGCAAATTACCTCACTACAGCATAATGACAGAGTTACAACAGACTATTGAAGAAAATCCTTTTTCTTCCCAGTGAGATCATGAAAACTAGAAACAATTGCAATGAGATTTTTGATTTACTTTGGAAATGGCTCAGTTGGACACATGGGTGATAAGATGAGGTATTTTTTGTTCATATTTCATTCAATATTTATATATGAGTGTAAATATAGGATATAGATATACAATTTGATTTCTTTTTCAACTAATGGATTCATTATCTTCGGTGGATGATCTCATTAGTTCCTTAAGTATGAATGATTCTACTGGGGAAGATTTTTCCCTTTACAATATCCCATTTAAAATATATGTGTGCCTTGCACATGATCATAGATCTCCCTTTCATGTTGGAACTCACAATTACAGCGTTACTCTTGAGATTCTTATAAGATCTCCCACTCAGAGTTTCCTTGCCTAGCAAAATCCCTTTTAGTCCTTCACATACAATTTTTTCAAAAGGATGCAATTATACTGGATTTTCACCTTTGCACATAGAATTTTAACAAGGATGTAGAAATAGTATTTATATATAATATAGGATATTATAATCTATGAAGTGTTTATGTGTGTGTGTATCCTCATTTTATTCTCAGAATAACCTTGTAAAGTAATTATGTATATCTAACAGAGGTGGAAATTCCAAGGTCAGTTATGTTTGATGACTCAGTAGGTCAAAGAAGTTCTTAGGTGATGTAACTACCCTAGGGAATTTTCAACAGTGATCAATATCTAATGTTATCTCAAGGCATCCAATTAGAACTATAATATCAGGAAACATCCACTTCATTTAAATTTTCTTTCTTTTATTAATTCCAGAGAGAGGAGAAGAGAGGGAGAAAGGGAGAAAGGGAGAAAGGGAGAGAAGCATCGATGTGAGAGAGAAACATCGATTGGTTGCTTCTTACACATGCCCCAACTGGGGACTGAACCCACAACCCAGGCATGTACCCTGACCGGGAATTGAACCACAACCTTTTGGTTTGGTGTATGACCGCCAACCAACTGAGCCTCACCAACCAGGGCCACTTCATTTTTTTTTTAATAACAGATATACATATGCATATTGCTGCTATGATATGATGAAGTTGGAGAATTCCCTGGTATGCATGTACATTTTTATGATTATGGCCCATTTTTGTTTTCCATAACACCTTGTGGATGTTCACGACAAATATCACAGTTTAATGAAAGGGTTGAAACCAGAGAGCTGTAAGTGAATATCATACATAACAGGGTTTATCCCCATGGTTTTTAGTGTGGTAACATGGCTATGAGAATACAAATTGTCATTCAGGATTCCTTATTTTTCCCCAAAGGTCAATTATTTTTGTAAAAATTTAGACTCTAACTCTAGGTAGTTTCTATGATGGCATTTAGTAGAATTAAATTTAATAAATCTTATTTTATGAGGAATCAAGTTTACATGATCTCTCTGCATATATAGAAGCTTCCTTCTTACCTCCTATAGAAATATATATGTGTGTGCGCATGTATATATATACAGTATACATATGCATGTATTTGTAATAGCCAGAAGATTACTAGCTAACGGTATTAAAATTGTTATCCTCTGACTCCTTATTAATGGACTTTAATTTTTTGGGCTCCCATCCAAAGAAATGATGGGTGTTCTCCAGAAAAATGTGGAAATCCTTCCTCAGCAGGCTATCCAGGGCATCAACACATTAGTAGGGACCACTGACTCACTAACCCTGAAAAAGCAATGGCAGTGGAACAACATCGAATGAGTCTCCCGCGAGGCACAAACTTTCCATGCAAATCAGGATGAGTTATTTGGTGAAATTCTTACTCAGTTCTGAATGACATTTAATGCTGTGTATTTCTTCCCATGTTTTCCCATTCTCTTAAAATATAAGAGATCTGTCAGAGCCCAAAGTCCTGCAGTGGGGCCATTCCTGGGGTCATGGTTATCAGTGACAGCAGTGGAACAAAGAAGGAAAGACGGCTTCCAGAGCCAATGGTCGCCAGGGTTAAAAAAGGAAGGATTAACTCTACCCCTGCCAGCAAATTCTGCAGCTGGGACTATGAGAATTTCAAGAGACTCCACATTCACTCACAACTTAGTTTCTAAGAAAAATTTCAAAATGCAAGGCAACTGTACATTTGATGCACTGAACATTTCATGTTTTCTTAACAATTGAGATTATTCAGAACAAAGGATATCTGTTCTCCTGGTCCCAAATTTCTTTGAAGTGCCTTGCATGTGAAGGACTTAGCTGGGGGCACCCCTTCGGAGATTTTTAGCTGTGTTTGGTTCCAGGTGTCACATTAGGACATGAATTAGCAAAGCTGGAGGAGTAAAATAATAATCGCAGGGCATTCTGACATGGTGGGCAAGTTAAGGAAGAGACTAGAGGCAACATGGCTGGAGTTGGTTTGTGTTCAACTTACACAGAACGAATGTCTACTAGGTCAGTTTGTGCTTATTTATTAACAAAATTATTCACTGCAATTAGCTGAGTCCTTAATCAAATTCAGTCTGTTTTTGAATATTCAGAAAAGATTCTTCCTGAATAATGCATAGATTCTCTTACCCTTTTTTTCTGAGAGGCTCCAATGCATCCCAACTTTTTTTCTTGCTTGTTCATTTTAGTTTAGTACATGTTTTCCTTAGCTTCTTTTCTACAGTGGTTCACTATCTTCTTTCAATTTTGTCATCGACAAACTCAACTACTTCTCACCTCATCCATCTTCTAGGTTGTTAATAAATATACTGAAGAAAAGTGGTCTAGTATTGATTGATCCCGAGGGAGTTTTCCTATTAATCACTTCAGCCTTAAGGTTAGCTATTTTTTATTACTCCTTGTGTTCTCCCCGTTAGTGCCTCTTTACTCTATGTGCAGATTTTAAATATCCATATTATAAGAGTTTAATTTTTCTATATTCTCAGTGTTTCTCATCAACAATTGTCATAATTTTCATCAACCTTCTGTAATTTTCATGGATCTTATCATGAGGGGTTTGGACTGGATAACTTTCTTACTCTAATGGTCTATGATCTATCTTTGTCCCAACTAGAAACCAAACAAGTGTCAAGGTCTTTCACAGCGAAGAAGAATTAGCACATCCATTAACTTAGGTCCTGTTAACACATCTAGTGTTAATTCTAATTACTGATAGATTTCAACTGATCTGTACTGTCTATAAGTGATTATTAGTAAATGGTAATATATTTGATTTGGCATACATCATACATACTGAGGATTAATCCTTAGTCAGCTTTCATACAACTACTGATAAACGACTGAAGGTTCTAAATGTATATGAATGATAGTGATACAAGAACATGAAATGAAAGCATTTCTTGGTGCTGTTTTAGATGTCAGATGTGGGACTTATATGTAATACTTTACTTTTTAAAAGTGTTTATTAAGTGGTTCAATTTATCATTTTTTAAGAATCATATATCTTAGTATTAGTAACAAAAATTATAGGCTGGCTAAATGTATATATACATATAAATAAAAAATTTAAAACCAATTTTCCTTACCAATTCCAGAGATAATACAGACATTTACACTATCACATGAAATTATTTTGTCACCAGATAGCACAGTTGGGTTTCTCTCATGACAACACCATGTGTTTTCCCTGCAGAAAGGCTCCTGCTTGCTGAGTCCTGATGTGACATGCAGTGCCAACCAACAACCCGTGTCTCCCTGGCCAAGCAACTAAGGGTCTCCTAGGCTCACTTCCCCAGGCAAAGGACAGTGACGGCCATATCAAAGTCACTCTCGCCCTTCTGTCTACAACATAGTGCTGTTTAGAAGGGAGACGCTTGCCTCACAGGTGTTTGCAGCTCAGACCTGCCTATAGTCTGCAGACTATTCCAGCTGCTAACAGCATTGTCTTAGGTGGTCATTAGGGGCAATACAGCACTTTCTCTGTCCCAGTCTGCTAATTTCATGACACTAGCTGGCTGCGCCCTGGTGACACTGCTATAAAGCCTTTAGTGTTTGTTGCTACATTGATAATAATAATAACAAACATCAGGTATTAATACCTATGGGAGAAGTGCTTCTATACATTATTGCAATATTCCTAACAACCTTATAAGGAAAGTATTGTCATTCTCATGAGTTGAAGTTGGGTACAGTGAGGTACAGGAATGTTTAATAACTTGTTCAAAGTCAGAAAATTAATCCTCGCTTGGGCTGGGCCTGGACATCTAGCCAGTTTTTGACTCTCCACCAAACCATGTGGGACTTCAGAAAAAAAATTCCTCTTGAAGCTGCCCTCGCACACTTAGTCATCCGGCAGGCACAGATGTCTGAGAGTTCTTGCCATAGATCTTACCCTGGAGCCCTGCTCAGTAACCCTCCCCTGATCTCTCCCGCCAATAGCCATTAACCTGGGTATAATCGCCAGACCTGGACCTTGTCTTTAATTGCTCCCCCTCTCCCAGTTCCCATCTATTCCCCACTGTACACGCACTGTGCAAAATTTCAGTCCACTTGCATTTTAGTCCCTGGGTAACTCAATCCTATGCCCTATGCACTGAGCTCTCTTTGTCGTCCCCCACCCCCCCACATGCAACACACCTGCACCCTCTGTTGTGTGTGTGTGTTCATTTAATTAATAAACTTTATTTTTTAGAGTAGTTTTAGGTTCACTGCAAAATTGAGCAGAAAGTACAGAGCGTTCCCATACATCCTTTGTCCCACGCAGCACCTTCTTTTTTTTGAAGCTAAGAGAATGCAACTTTCCTCATGGCTTCTGGTACATGAAATGCTACTTCTCAATTGAACCACCATAGCACAGAGCAATAAAGAATACATAACAATAGCTGTTGAACCGTACATTACTATTCTAATCATACATTTTATTGGCAGCCGTATACCTCTTAAAGCCAGCATTTTATTAGCCTCCTCTGCCTTATAGAAACCCTGCTGCTGTGACAACGGGTAGTAGTAAAGCTAATGGTCTTTTCCAATCTCTTCTTCAATTCAGAGCAAGAAAGAAAGAGAGACAGAAAAATCACACAGTCATTTCCAGCCATTTGTGTTAAAATACAAAGAAAACAAGGCATTTTCAAAAATGGTGTACTGGCCAGCTTCCATTAATATTTATTTTGGCATTAATATTGATAGGAAAGTACTTTGTAGCTGGGCTTTGTTGCCTCCCCCAGTGTCCTCATGCTCCATGTTTTGAAGCTGGTGGTCATTAGCTCGCATTTTCCTCTGTACCCAGCACCTCTGAGAGGCTTGGCGGGCCTCCAGCTCACTTATGCTTAAATGGACACTCAAGCTCCGACGGACACACAGCTAAATAGAGGCCAATAATTCAATACAGTATGACTGTACTGGGGCTGCTAGTAAATCCATCAAGCAGTAAATATCATCTGAAGCCAATGCAAGCTTTTATCTTTCCAATTTTTTTGTATGTCTGAGCGAAGCCCAGGCATTCAGCGAATCATGTAATTTATTCTGCAGTGCTGAGCTTGGGCTGTCTCAGACATCATATTGACTTTTTTTTTTTTCCATCTGTCAGGGGCAGTCAGCAGCTCTGCTATTGTGAGAGCACATCACATTACATTTATTTATTTATTTATTTATTTATTTATTTATTTATTTATTTCTGCTGCTTCTTTGTAGAATGATTGGGCAAGAACACATTATATCAGATCAGCGAATACTAAGAAAAGCATCTGAACATCATTATGACAACATGTTAAACATTTGTTCTATCCAGTTTGTTAAATCAGTAAATGTATTTCCAGCAAATGCTTGTAATTGTTCATAAAAGGCTCCCTACTGCAGGGTTTTATTAAGCTGAAAATATGGCCTGTTATTTTTTCCAGCTCTTTAGGTCAGCAGTGATGCCAATATTGTAAATAATGCTGAACAGCTGTTGTATTGACTTGCCGTGTGTGTGTGCGCGCACAGCCACACACCTAGCTGTATCTTTGAATGTTGTGCACATATTTTTTGCATATGTGTAGGCCAATATAATATAAAGTACCATATATTTACTTGGCAAAGTTAATGGAGTGATTAGGTTAATGATCAGGTGAATGATCAAGTTATGGCTTACAGTGGTTAGAAAATCCGCTTCCTAATCAGTCAAAGTTTAGACTCAGAATAAAGCTCTTTTAGTTGCTGTTACCGTTTTACTGAAAGTGTAAAAAGTATAGATCCTAAATAGACTCCCTGGGTCTTCCTTTTATGTAACCCACAAACTGAAAAGAGGCAAGACCCCTTTACAGTGGGATCTGAGGTTGCTGAGGACAGACCTAGTCAGCTGTCCATAGAACGATTGGTTGACGATGCCCCAAGGACAGCCTGCTTCCCCCGCAGGTATTTCCCAAAGCCGCCAGCCCATTCTCAAAAGCCAGTTGTTTTGCTTCTAAGATTTAGCTTTAGTCTCAGTTGATTCAATTTGGGTTGCATCACAGAAAAGTATTTTAAAAATAAGCTTCTCGATCTCCTCTAAGTAATTACACATTATAAATATACTTCCTAGAAGCACCGATGCAGAAGGTATAAATGGAGCAGTGCCTTAGAGTCAGCTGTGTTGTTTGCCCAACTTCTTAAAAATAGAGTTTGAAACAAACAGAACAGACCTTTTTATATATGGCTATGAGTGAGGCGATTCATATTTTTAAAAGCAGCAGAATCAACATTGTTCTGAGAAACTGGCTCCTCCATATGTATGATCAGGTTTTTCGAAAGATAACATTTCATTCCTTTGGAAGGCTTTGCATTCTTTGAAAAGATGCTCATGGGTTGTACTTGAGAGAAAATATCTCTCCATGGACTGATGGTGAAAAATGACTTTGTATTTCATGCTCTATTATTAGTGTCACTACCTCAGAAAATATCAAATTGGTTTCTACTGCCACATCCAAGCAGAAGAATCTGGGTAAACACGAGTCTTATTCTGAGATTGGATAAAGCCATTGCTCATAGCCTGGGCTGCATAGTTAGAAACATCCTTTTTCTCCCCATGGCAGGCAGCATCAATGCATATGTTCGATTCCCGTTTATTAACCTCCAGTTAGAAAGTCCTGCACAGTACATGTTGCTTTTAGTATTCCAAAGAGCAGCCACACTTTCTTTCCAAAGAAACACATTAAAAAGGCAACTCACTGAACCATTTTCTAACACCTGAGAGCAATTAATGTAAGCAGAGACAGGAAACATTATCAATTATTTAAAATAAAATGAATATGTAATGCTGACCTTTTCCAACTGCCATCGGTTTTATACTTACACCTGAGTAAACTCAGGGGAATACCAAACCCACAAGGCACTCCCCACTGCAGTCTGTAGCCGGGCAGGCAAGGGCCGCAGGGACAGCTGCCCGGTGGGCTGCATTCCACGCAGAGGGTAGTGCAGGAGCTCGTCACACCTGATGAGGGTGTGGGGACCTGCAGCTCCATGAATGCATAGCCGCCTGGGGCCAGCAGCTTCATGTATGATCGACCCCTGCCCACCAGCTTTCCCGATGATTTTGACCTCTTTCCACTTTCTTTATTTTACAGCTGTACCATCTTAAGGGAGAGGGCTAACATTTCTGTTTTCACATATTTTTGCATATATATGCATATATACATGTATTCTATTACATCTATTTACTCCTATAAAGTCATTCGGTTTTTTTTTTTTGCTTTTTCTTCTTTAGAATTAGCCTTCTCTATCCTGGAAAAAAATAGGAAGTGGTAAATGTGGGCCTTGCTTATTTGGGAAGCCCCAAGAAATGTGTTTATGTAGGTGCAATAGCCAGTTGCTGGAGTTAAGTGAATTATCTGCTTTCTGCAAGTAGGAGAGTCTAGAGAGTCTCTGTGGGCACTGTCACTGACTAGAAATGGGGGAAGGATACATCAGAGGAACATGGAGTTTATTACCTAACGTAATTGCTGTGCATGACATATGGCATGAGCCAGGATTTGGCAGAGCAATGGTGGAAGATTTTCAGAGCAAAGCCTATTAGAAGACAAAGTACAAAAAGTCCTTTGTGACTGTTCAAGCTACACAAGGCTTGAAGTGCCGATGTCTGTTTCCCCCTGTTTGAGTGACTGGTATTCATGACTCCAGGAAAACTCAGAGACGAGCTCACACCGAATGACACAAGCTTCCAACCAGGTCATCTTCGTATGATCCTCCTACAGATATTCTGAGACTTAGACTAATAAGAGTGTCGATTGCAAGGCTCAGTCATGACTACAGAGGCCAAGCTGATTATTATCAATTTATCACAGACCTACTCCTTGGGCTATTATTAAGAATCTTTTTTTATTTTCTGTTATAAAGTTTTTTTGTTTTTTTTTAGGATGTCATCCACTCACATTGGCATAGAGCCTAATCATAAACAGGTTTCATTCAAGAGGCAAAACAAACCAACAAACAAAACAATCCGCACCCCCCAAACAAGGGGAATCTTTTGCTAATGCAAATTACAGATAAACAGCAATAAGTTTTTAATGCTATCTTCATAATCCTATGACGGAAAAAGGGGCTTTGTTCCTTTTAACACGGCATTCTACATCTTAAACTTTAATGCGAATAAATGGCTTAGGAGGAGAGCTTGCCCGAAGAGTGTTTTTTCCACTGCCTTCTTTATCACCACTGTATCAGATTTCCTGCCTCACATATGCTAGGTTTTAGAAATCCATGCTAAAAGGCAGAGCTGGGACGGGGTAAACAAAATTCACAGACAGTACAAAAATATCTTTCCACCCAGAAATTCCCAGCTAACTAGCCATCTGTGCAACCAAGGGGACAGGGATATTTACCACTGAAATCGTATGAATTCCCTTTTGCTTTAGGTGGAAGCACAGCTTCCAGGTAAGTAATAGACTCTTAAATATTATAAATCCAGTTATTTCAGTGACATATATCTCAGTGTTCATAACTGGGCATGAAAGGTTTAAAAAACCACAAATCAAAACTTTTAAGTTATTGTGGTTGGGAATAAAAACTAGAAAAGGAAACGTAGTTTAAATATGTTATAAATAAAGTATTATAAAGTTTATGATTCTGGGAAATTGGGGACTTTCAGGATAAACAACTAGGAAGTTATACCACTATCCAAAAGCCAGCCTTTCATATAGATTTTTCTCATAGATCCTGTGTCACTCAGAATTACTGAGCCCAGAAATCCTGAAACTAGAGGGGGGACATTTCCCTGGTCATGGAATCTCAGCCAGAATTTTAAGTGGCATATTACATAAAAACCCAGCTTTTTAAATGCTATCATTGCAGAAATCTCTGAAGAAACCACCACTTAAAAACATAATCCCTGAAACGGTGACCTTGAGTCAATTTAGAACAACCGCACACAGACAGACAGCTTTCTTTGCCATCTTAGTCTTCCCAGTGTAGAGCATGTTCCCTGAAGGCAGGTGGTATGGGTTGAAAACTGGTGGTGAGTGTTTGACGGACAGCACTGGCATAGTACAGACATTCCCCGTAGGCATGGAGGGAAGAATCTTTTCCATAATCAGAAGGTGTTACCAAAAATCTCTTGCCAAACAGAGAAGAAGCTTGGCTTGGTCTTAATATCAGGGGAAATAAGACTGGGCAGTGAGGTGGGTGGGGTGACAGGGCAGTCAGGGACAAGGGCCAACATCATTTGCTTGACATTACGGAGCATAAAAAAAGGACACCATCCTTGGCATTGCCTTCAGATATGAACTGTCAATGGTGTATTTCATTTTGCCTTGTGATATGTTCTTTACCATGGTCTAATGTCACATCTGTGTATTTGTTTCATTTTTGTTTGTTTGATTTTGAAAAAAAAAATGCTGTTACACTTGGGAAGGTGTCCCAGCCTCTCCAACTATACTTCCATCTAAGGAGTTTTATCCTTGAAAAGTATTCTGGTTGGCAAAATCATCTTGACAAGATCAAGGTCTCCCAGAGAATTAGTAGACTGAGGGGAAAAGAACAAAAGCATATATAAAGGTCCTGCAAGGCACCTGATTCCAAAATCAAACAGCGCTCCTTCAGCTGTTCACAAACTGTGGCACTGTGGTTCTGTCACCTGTGTTCCCTTCTACTGTATTTTGCCGTGTATAATGTGCACCCATGTGTTGGGCCCAAACTTTCAGGAAAAAAAAACCTTCCATTTTAATTTTTTAATTCAATTTTTAATTTATTTATAATTAGGAAAAAAACCAATTATCGTCTTCCAGGGTATTATTTTGTATATGAATATTGCTATTGCTCTCTAGAGTTATACTTTTAATGCATAAGCATAAATAAAAGAATCAAAAACATTTATATAGTTATGGAATTAGTACAACCCCTGTGTACTGTGCCTCCTTACTTTTCCCTCAAAACTTTGGGCAAAAAACTGTGCATTATACATGGCAAAATATGGGGTATATTTTATGGTGACTAAACCACTTCTCAAAATGTCTGCAAATAGGATAACCTCAAGTAGCAATATTTTACTGAACAGAAGATTACTACACATTATTGGTAGTTGTGGCAGATAAAGCTATGTCCTATATTCATGCTTATACTATCCCTTAAGCTGATATAGTTCACTCTTTTCAAGATATAATTTAATCACTTTTAATTAATGATGCTGTCTTCATGAAGCTCTGAGTTGGAGGCCCCTTCTAGGTATTGCTATAGATTACAAGATATATCTTTATATAGAAGTATTCCAGGAGAAGAGCATGTGTGAAAGACTAGGGGGAAGTTAGTAGCATGCTGTACTGGAAGAATTGAAAGGAAGCAACATGGAATAGAGGATCCAGACAGAGTGATGACAGATGAGCAATAGGCCATGTCAAGAACTTGCAAAGTCTGAACTAGATTTTTAATAGTAATGTGAAAGTATCGACAGGATTTCAAGCCTGGGTTTGGAAGAAGGCACCTACAGATAGCACTTGGTCATGGATCAAGTATGGAGATGAAGGAGAGAAAGATCTCAGGGAAAAATACTCAGATTTCTACTTCATTAGCTATATATATAGTGTCTTTATGATACAACAGAAAACCTAGAGTAGGCTTTCAATGAAAGAGCTTGACTTTGGTTTTAGATGTGATGGGTAGCTATGGAGTATCCATGTGGAGATGCCAAGGGGGACAGTTGGCAAATGATGAAGCCTAACAACCCCCATGACACACAGAGCTACACATCATGCAACCTGCTAGGCAAATAAAGAAAAATTCTCCATAGGACACAAACCTTAATTTTTGACCAATAGTGGGGATGTTTCCAAATGCATAGCAGCTCCCCTTTCAAATAGCTCTTTGGAAGTTTGCCACTGTGTAGGTTCATCCTTTCTTTCCATCCCCACTGTGTTTTACCACATCCCTTTCCTCAACTGGAGTTTCAGAACCCTCAGTCTTCCCTTGGTTATCTCAAGCATTTTTTAGAGAGAGTATGGATTTTACCTAATAAAAGAGAATCTGTCATTTTGAAGAAACTGAGGTGGATGGTTCAAAGGACTTCTGGCTGGAGAAGGATTTCCTTCTATTTAAATTTAGCTAATTCAGGTCTTGTTTTCCCACAGCAAGCAAATCATGTCTGAAGCTCAAAAGAGACATAAAAATTTAAATCACCTGTATATAGGTGGTCACTGAAGCTGTGTCCATGGATGAAATAGCCTAAGAAAAGAGACTATGGACAATTTTAACTGTTGCTATTTAAATGTACTGATCATTGCATGGGTTGGACATAAGGTTTCCATTTTGAATTTTATCATTTATTCATGTTATTGGCATCATATGATACTAGCTTAATAACCTTACTGGTATTTATAAAAAGCATCACATTGTTTATGTTCCTAACATTTGTATGTTGAAAACTGATGATAAGAAATATGGATTTGGTCTTTGTCCCCATTTCAGGCACAGAGCTCTTAAAAACCCTTTGGAATTTCTAGGTGAATGAGAGCAGTAGAAGTACCTTTTGTATGTTAATAGGGTGACTTTTAGAACTCCCTTAAGGGAATAACTTACCTAATAGCTAAAACTCATTGATCACTGGGCACCCTTCTAAGGGCTTTACATGAATTTGAATTGCTTTTTTAACTTTTCAAAAATAGAGAGAGAGTGTGTTACTACCTCCATCCTCCCATTTTACAGATGATAAAATCAAGACTCAAAATTATTATCATGGTCAAGGTCACAGAGGTGCTAAATGCTATAACAGCAGTTCTTAAACTTTCACAAACACCTAGATCACCCGGAGCATTTGTTAAAGCATAGTTTGAAACTCTGGACACCCTCCCAAGAGTTTCTGATTTTGTAGGTTTGGGGTCAGGCTTGAATGTTTGCATTTTAAGCAAGTTCCCAGATGATCTTTTTTTTTTTTTTTTTTTTTTTACAATTCTTGTTCTTGTGAACATAGTCATTTTTTGTATGTTCTTCTCTTAATTGATTTTTGATTATAGGTAATAAGTATATAGAGAAGCTGTAAAGTGAATTCCGACTACAGTTGGACCTTTCTTATTACTGTTTTAGAATTGGTAAATGGATTCGTTTCCTCATGGAATCCCTACAGGTGAACTACCTTGAAAGAGTTTTAAAATTTTATTTTTGGAAGTTGAAAGCCAGAATTATTGCTGGGAACAAGTTTTTAACCAGGATTTTCAACTGTATTTGCACCTGGTCTGCTAGGCACATCTGTCTTAGTCTAGTTGTGTTTATTTCCCTTTATTTCTTTTATATGTCCTAAGCATGGGAAGGTTCTATGTTCTATGAGATTAAGGAGACATTGATAATGTAGAACTTGTTTTATAAAACTTGGAGATCTTTTCTGAATCTGAAACCCTAAAATAATTGAAGTAGGGTTTATTTCACGTTCTCTTTCCCTAAAAGTAACAATCAAAGCACTATTAAATGAATAACTTATATGTTGACAAAAAGAATAAACAGTTGGAGATAAAAATCTAAGATAACCCTTATAAATTTCATACTTATCAAACTGGCCTTTGTTTCTTGGAAATGTCACTGGACTTAGGCCAATCCAACTTCCAAACAGAGGCTCTGGTCTTCTTTGCAGTGAGTGTCTAAGAAAATTCAACTCATGAAAATTATACATGTGTCCTGGTACACTCACGCTGGGTCTGGCCTCTATTGTTTTTAAATTCTAATGAATGTATGCACATTCCAAACTGTGAATTTCTGTCATTCTATTAAATGAAATCAAACTGATCTAAAATAACAAACATATCATTAAAAAATTTTTTTAAACACTGAAAGATAGTCATTTTCTTTAACACTTCCCCAGTGTATACTATTGCTGACTACTGGACAGCAACCTTCTTACATGGAAGCTACGCTGCTCTTACAGCCTGAGCCATTACTCAGCAATAGACAGCAAGCGTCAAGGGCAGAAGCCATCCTGCCCTTATGTCCTCAGGCCGGCACTCCAAAGAAGCCCTTTGTGGTGCCAAGAAAAGACCACAGAATTTGCTGATTTAAAAGCAACTACAAACAAGTTTCATCATAGGTAAAGGCATTAAAACTCTCCATTATAAAGTGTTTTAAGGGAAAACATTTTGAGCAAATAAAACTAGAAGTACAGGAATTGAAAAAGTTAAATGCTTTTTATGTATTTATTATTTTTCCACCATGATAGGACTTAACTCATATTTTCTGAAACTCAGATGTTTCAAAAAAGTCTATTTTTAAAGTTAAAACTTATTTCTACAGTAGTTTTTACCAGAGCTTCTTCCAAGTTAACAGAGAAAAAGTTTTAAAAGAGTGTAAAAAAGAATGATAAATTGCCTATCCTGCTGAGTTAAGTTGGATTATATATGAGCTAAGAGGACTCTTTGACTTATCTCATTTAAGTCTTATAGTGATATTTGTCAGCTTTTTGACTCTCCAACATATTCCTATTTGAGAGAATGTCATAATGTGTTAGTTTTAATGGAATTCAGAACTTTGCCTCCAGCAAAAGGGAGTTAGAATCCTGGGGTAATATTAAAAATGCTAACAAACCCATATAGCACAGGCAGCAACCAAGTACAATAAACCCCAACTGTATGTTGCACCCGTGTTTATAGGTTAAGAGTCCAGTCTGGGGGCAGGGGCTCCCCACTTCTCCTAAATGCAACAACTGGAAAGTGAGTACTTGACTTTGGTCAGCCAACTGGGTCTTCCTGTCTAGGACTTTCTGTTTTGAGTGAATGATAAAACAGCAAAGGGCTGGCTGAATTCGTCCAAGCATAGCCTCCGTGCAAAGTGGGGACAGTATCCAGTGGTGGACAGTGACCCTGCAGCCACTGCACTATGCCCAAAGTCTGCTTGTCCTGATGAAGCTCTTCTTGTTGAAAGAAAAATCACTTCAGCACTTCCTGCCTCTTGGTTCCCCAGGCTGCCTCGGCACCTGCCATTTTCCAATCTTGTTTCTCCCTCCCCTTCCACTCTGTAAACTCCTGACACTTTCTCGGTAAATCACTTTGCTCTTAAGATAACCAGATCTTGTTGAGTTTGTCATCTTCTAGATCAAGAATTCTGGTGGATAATTAACTGAAGACAGGCCTGCTTTACTGCCTCCTTTCTCCTGGGCCCAGCCTTGTGCTTGCCAGTCTTTGGGGAGCAGGAGGAAGACCCACGCAGGAGGAGACAGAAGGCTCTCTTTCTGTGCCAGTCACAGCGATTTCCAAGAAAGAAGGTTATTCCTCACTGCCTTCCTTCCCTCCCCTCTCTTAAGGACCATGAGCAAGAAACTTCTGCGTTTTCCCCATTGAAAGCTACACGTTGTTTTGGGGTGATATAATAGGGAGATTTTATTTGATGTCTCCCTAGTCATTAGAGTTTGTCATTAATAGCAAATAATTTTGTTTTCGAAGATTGATTGGTTAGAAACAGGCAAAATTTGGCTATATCATCTTATTTATTGTGGTTCCCAAGTAGATATTCTGTATAAAATTATTTTATTCCTGTATGCTCCCCTCATGACAGAAAAGATGCATGTACTCCATAAAAATAAAATTAATTTAAAATAAGAAAAATGAAGTTAAGGGAGAATGTATACAGGTATGAAATTGGGACACAAATTATATGCCAAGAAACCTTATATTTACTAGAAGTGAGCCATGAGTCCTGCAAGTCACTCTTATAGAGCAAAGCATAGTGCAATATATATATTAACCTATCAAAATCAAATTGAAGATTTAGGTAATAGATGTTTCCTTAAATAGGACTGGGCGATTTGTTTTCTTTTCCCCTACGACTAGATATCGAACAACTACCAGCCCTCAACATTGTCTGAGCATTTTCTAGCCTTGTAATCTTTAGTTGTCTCATCTGTTGTATGATTTAACGATAGTACCTAGCAATAACTTTAAAAATCATGAATTAAAATGTGCGGTTCCACTGTTCTTTCACCTGACTCAGACATTCAGTTCTGTGTTGTTAGGTTTCTCGGGGGTTTTGGCGAGTCTAATAGATTAACATAGCTGTTTCTCCCCTCAGAATCCCGTAACTTAGAGATGACAGTTCTCAAGTGTTAGGCAATCATTGCCTTGTGTTTAAGGAGCCGTCGGTTAAATGTTATATTAACTTGTGGAAGATTATTCAACTCCGAAGAAGCAGAACTGTTTTTGAGAAGATTATAATTTAGTCTAAGTTCCACTTGACTCATCATGGGAATAGTTACCTCACACTCTTCCCCAGAAGTACATGCAGCTATCATGCCCGTCAGAACCAAGGCCAGCCGTGCGGGCTTGGGGAACGAGCAGTCCTGCGAACAAGTTCCCGTGACACAGGGCACACCACCGCTGTATGCCCCAAGGCTTGGTTTCTTTATCTGGAAGTGGGGATAATAATGTATATCTCAGAGAGTAGTGAGGACTGAATTAAATAACGTACTTTTAAAACTACCCTCTATGTTTCTGGCACATTGTAGGTGCTCAAAGTAGTTCTTCAGTAACTTCACTTACACCTAACACTGTGATTCTGGTGAGAAAAGACTTTAATTGAGAAAAAAATGATCTCAAAACAAACAAAGCCCAAAAGCTCTCTTTTGATAGTATCATCCAATTTGTGCGGAAAGTATTCAGATTTGATAATATAATTAATGTCTTCCATCATTAACCATAATATACACATAACCAGAAATGTAAACTGGTTAGAACAAGAGAGTAAAAAACTTCTATGAGCAGTGAAGTAAAGATACTCAATTATAGCAATAAAACAATGACATTTTATCCTATTTTTTGTGAACTTTATATATGTTGCTCAACGTGAGGTAGAATCCTTGTGTGTGTTCCCTCCCTCCCTCCCTCCCTCACTTCCTTTCTCTCTCCCTCTCTCTCTTGCTACTGTGGTGTATTTTAAATGTCTGAAGAATTTAGAAATTTTAGAGAATTCCAGCAGCATTCTTGAGAGGAAAATTAATATCAAGGGTGGCTGAGTGACAGTACTTCATTTAGAACTTCTTATTTGCCTCAATACCGATCTGTGGATACAGATCTACTGCAGATCTCAACCTTGGTTGCACATTTGAACACCTAGGGGCCTTTCAACGAATGCTGATGTCTGAGCACTATCCCCAGGGACTCTGATATAAATGGCATGGGACCTGGGCATTTTAAGATTTAAAAGTTCTTCAGGAGTTTCTAGTGGACAGCCAGGGTTGGGGTCCACTGCCTACGTGTTTGTGGCTGATTGATCTCTTTTATGTTTCCTGCTTCCCAGATAATAGATGTTCCCTGTCAGGTATCTCCCCTGCACACACACTCCCCTCCCAGCGGGACAGGGTTAGGCACCTGTGCTATTTGCTTCCCTAGGACCCTGCACTTCCCCTTTCATAGCACATGTTGCGTTTACTGTGGTCATTCTTTCCTCACTCTGGACTGTAAGGTCCATGAAGGCAAGGACATGGCTGCTTCTCACCACTATCTTCCCAGCATAACTACTTATTGATGTTTATTGTTGAATAATTCTGTAAATGCTTTTTTTTTTCCTCAAAGGGGTTAAAGTACTTCCCCATGTCTTCAAATGGTTTAGTATGAGGATGTTCGAAGACCAGATAGCAAGGAGAGTGAAGATGAGGTGAAGCTGGGGATAGGATGGGGGCGAGGGTGAGGGCCACCGGCAGCAGCGGCAGCCCTGAGGGGAGCCAGTGGGGGCAGCTGATTCTGCTGCGTCTCACTGAGAAAAATAGAGATGCGGCATGAATGATTCATTAGTTTATTGTGCTGGGAACCATGTTTTATACTCTGTGGAATAAACCCCACAGAGAGTCTCAAGAAATTTTGAGGTGGCATGTCTGTGGTGAATCAGGATAGAATGAAGTCGGTGAATTTTTCATTACCTACCTAGGTGCCTCTCAATACGTTGATTTAGAACCTTAATTAAATCTGTTCCACTTTGCAAAGGAGTCACCAGGGACAACATTAGTTTGGTTTATTGGGAACCTTGGTGGTCTATTTGCAAGTCAGCTATTGACTCTACCTCATCAAGGGATTGGATTTTCAATGTGTCAGTTTACCCATTTATAAAATAGTAATAGCAGCAGTTAAGCTGTGCAAATCCCATTCACTTTTGGCAGAATATCCATAGAACTTCTGACAGATTCATTTAAAAAATGAATAACATTTTACTGATTTGATTGCAATTTAGCAGATACACACTTAACACTTCAATTATATTAATCAAAATGAAAGTTTTCACATGACAGTTTGAAGCAACATTCTTAGCGTTTGAACCTCTTTCACCCTTTTCATTAGAGAGTAGACTTTGGTAACTGCATAATTGCAGAATAAAACTGGAGAACTCTGTTTCAGAGATTTTTTTTTGACTTTTACTCAGGCCTTCTGAGCAAATGAAAGAGTATTTCTATTTTGTCCACGGAGGAAAATTATTCTCTGCTCACTTTTGTCACCCCCACCCTGGGTACAGTGCTTTGTGTTATTTCTATGGACACTGGTCGTGCTGACGACTCTGAAGTTTCTCTAAGGCAGACACCATGGCAGTGTTTCATATTATATGTACTTGCTTGAGTCAAACCTGGAAGTCCTTTTGGACTCTTCTCTGCTCCTCAGGTCCTATATCCAGTCACAAAGTCCTGCTCATTTTTTTTTTTTTAAATTTGGCTACTTCCAACAACCATTCTCATCAAGAACTTTTGCAGAATCATTTTTCTGCAAGAAAATTTCAACAGCATCCTAAATGGTTTCCTTGCTTCTGTTTAAGTTTACCTTCCACAGACACCTCAGAAACTGATCTATAATCCAACTTATAAAGCACACTTATGGATTGCAATGACTTTAAAGCTCCATATTTGTTTTACTTAATGAGTTTCTATATTAGCGTTTGTATGAACAAAGTTTGCTGAGATCAAGGCAATTTATAATCCCAGCTTCTTGGGCTGGTGGCACACATCATGGTCCAATAGACTACCTCTCCAGGTTCTTGGCCAAACAAGTGAGCCCTCCAATTATACAAACTGCCTATCATTGCACATACAGCCCCAAGACTGGCAGTTCTCATTCCACTGCCTGGGAGACCCTTATCCTCTTCTTTGCCTAATTTCTATTTCCCTTCATCACCCAGCTTGGCTATAAGGTCTTGCAGAAAGCTTTTGCTGTTTACTTCTCCCAGAACTCCAGGCCAGTTCAGACCAGGTCAGGCCAGGTCATGTGAGGTTCAGGCAGATCAGATGAGGTCAGGCCAGGTCAGGTGAGGTCAGGCCAGGCCAGGGCATGCAATTTTCATACACAAGTGAAAGCCATTGGCTGCACTTGACACTTTATATTGAAGGTACCTGGTGATAGATCTGTCTCCACCATTAGGTGATATATTTTTTAAGGACTTGGAGCCCAGCTTTATTCCTTGGAATTATTAAATAAATGTTGAAATGAATCAGGCTTGCTATTCACAGAGTCTAAAGGAAGTACATGAGTTAGTGTTCAATAACTATTGAAATTTTTAGGTTTGTAAATTTTTGCGTAATATAAGAAAGCTCTCATAAGGAGGCAACATTTATCAGTTATGTTACATGAGAATCTGACATCCCCTTCTTAGCAACACTGTGGTGTGGATTGGAGAAGTTTAAGGTAGATTAATTTCTGGTCTTACCCACTCTAAGATTCTATTTCTTGGAGTATTCCACATTGGGGGTTATTATAATCAACCAATTAGTCTGTATCTTTCACTTTAAGAATAGTATTAAGAAAGCACCTATCAAAGACGGTACTGACAAAAGAGGAGTAAAGTGGACCGTCTCACCCTTTTCATTCTTGGCCAGCCTTCCATCATAGCCCTCTGCAGCTCTTCAACTCACTGATCTTTCTGTTTTGGCCTTTGGTGGGCTTCTTTCAGCCCCTGAAATGCTGATAGTCCCTCTGTTCAATACATCTTCTACTTCAGTAGATTTTCAGCCATTCTTCTGCTTCTACCAACATGCATTGGCAACTCCTTAACCTAATCCCAACCCCAAATATCCAACAAAGCACAGATTTTTGAGCTGTCTAGTTCAAGTCTTTACTTGCATGTCCCAAGAGGTACTCAAACTCAGTATACCATAAAATAAACATGTCTCCCCCAGACTTTTTTCTCATTATTTTGGTCTCCATTTTTGTGAATGGGAGCTATATTCACTTGAATTATTTATTTTCTCTCATATGCTACATCAAATAAAAAAAGAAAAACAAAGAACCATTGACACCATCTCCTTAACATTTGAATTTTCATTACAGCTCTATTGTCCAGGGGGTATAAACTGGTGATCCTCTGCCCCATGGAGGAGTTTAGTTTAAAACTTGGAAGTGAATGCATTCCGGTGGGCATGTGCTCTTCAACTCGCCATTGGCCCCTTGGCTCCTTGTTGAGTGACTTGCAGTGATGTCATCTACCCAGTTCCTTTAGGTTTCCCCTGGCTTGCACCCAAACCATCTCTCCTAAGTGACTGGACAGTCTCTTACATTGATTTCTTGACACCAACCAAGGGATCAGATCACCCTGCTCTCCTACTTAAAACCTGCCAAAGGCTTCCAATGCCCTAAACAGTGCTCTCAACCCACTCTGTCCATCTGCATTATCTGGGGAACTTAAAAAAAAAAATCATCCCAGACCTATTAAATTGGAATCTCTGAGGATAGAGCCAAGGTATTTGTATTTTTTTAAGTTTCCAAAGTGATTCTAGTTTTCAGACTAAACCACTGGCCCATGGGATAGACTTCCAACTCTTTAACTGACATCACTGAATAGCCAAACGCATCCACACATGTGCTTCAGTATTGTCTTGGGATCTCCCTCACCCACTCTGACCTGCAGGTTCCCAGCAGTGGTGAGTTGTTCCAGGCCTCTGGGGAGGTCACAGCTCATGCTTCCCCTCTCCTCATATGACCTTTACTTCTGGTCTCCCTTGCTAACATCAGTACATGTCATAAGACCCAGCTCCTCTGGCATCACTCCCTATGAAGTACTTCCAAGAAACCTACTCTCATTCCAGAGAAGTGACCTCTGCTACCTTTGTATCCATGTCAATACTGGCTGGCTACACATCCATGACAATACTATATATCTCAGGGCTTCTCAAGCTTCAGTGTGCACACAGATGCACATTTGATAAATTTGGATTGCAATTCAGTAGGACTGGGGTGGTGCCTGTCATCTGCATTTTTAACAAGCTCCCAGGTGAGCCACACATTGAGTACCAGGGCTTTCGTGGACTTACTTGTTCTTATACTTATATCTCTTTGCTTTCCTGTAAACTCCCCACAAACAGTGACCATACTATTGTCATCTTTTTATCCAAGCTCAATACCTGGCACATAGCAGTCACCCACTAAGTAGTGCATGAATGAAAACAAAACAAAACAACTAAACACACATGATGAATGATTGAGTGAGGTAGGAGTGGATGGATGGATGGATGGATGGATGGATGGTTGGTTGGGAGAAAAGCAGGCAGTTATTATATATGTCTTTCAATTCAGTCAAACAAATAACCTCTCAAAGCAAATTTTTTCATATTCCTTTTCTGTAGTATTTTGACAATCATGCCAGAAATGATAATCTCACAGAAAGCAGCTTCTTTCTGCCCTTCAAAGGAAATAGTTATGATACTTCTGAAAAAGAACTTCCCTGGATTATGGAAATCAAGGACATTAGAGAACTAGGTATTTTATGACTCTGGAGGTAAAATATACATTACAGAAAAGCATGAATGGTGATAAGATAAGGTATATGATAATAACTCATAGCCAAACACCTGCATGACCATTATTTTTAAGACAAAGTCTGCATTTTCCCCAGAAGAGTGTCCCTCATATACTGTATGTTTATGTTGTCAGGTGGGGAGCAGTGAGGTGGGGTGCCCCAGGGCACCAGCTTTGGTGTTCCTGCAAGATTTTTATGATTCAGTGATATATTAGCTATGTGACTTTGACCTTTATAAGCTATAGTTTCTTTATGTGTGTAACAGGATAGTAAAAGATTAAAATTTTACTATCAAAGAATTTAATAAGGATCACGTAAGATACTACATGCCAAGGAGCCTGCACAATGTTGAGTACACTAAGAAAAGAAAACTTTCAGTTAATGTTAGCAATGGAGACTGTAGATCTGGAAGTGAAGATCACCCTGACTCCTCCTTCCAGGGGGATGCACTGAGGGGAACTGCAGTTGAAGAAGTACAAGCACTGGGACCAGGGAAATCCAAGTTAAAATACTAATTTTTGCTATTCACTGTGTGACTGTGAGCAAGTCACTTGACATCTCTTAACCTCAGTTCTTCACCTCTAGCTTGGACAAAATAATACCTCCTTTGCTGAGTTATTATCATTATATGGGTTTGATTTACTTGTTGAACTTGAGATTATCACTGGAGAAGTTTAGATGTAGTTTTCTTGCTACATAAAAAGAGACAACCTGGAAAATAAATGCATTTTATAATATAATGACATACTACAATACAATGGTAGGAAATATATGTTCAATACATTGTGATGATTTTTATTTATTTTATTTTTATTTTTAAATGACTGGCCACTCTGCTAGCAGATAGACTAGTAACATATTTGTGATCTACAGGGCAATGGCGATCTCTGATGATCTAAATCAGGAGTCAGCAGACTACGGCCCATAAGCCAAATCTGGCTTGCCACCTATTTTTGTAAATAAAGTTTTACTGAAACATCCCCACACTCATGCATTTGTGCATTATCTATGGTTGCCTTCTTGCAAAGAGGAAGAGCAAAGTAGTTGTAACAGAGATCATCTGGCATGCAAAACCTAAAATGTTGATTATTTACAGAAAAATTTGCTTGTCTTTGATCTAAATTAATAAAGTATATCAAAATATTCCTGTAAAGCAGAAAAATTGTGGGTTATGAATAGGTCAAGATTAAAATTCCTGGGACAATGATATTGCTTCAGAAGGTCTGGTGGTATAAGAGCCTCTGATCCCTATGTGGCCTTGAAACAGCTATGGAGACCCTGATTTGTAACCTGTGTCAGAATTCTTTACATACTTACATGTAAAACCAAGATAGAGAAAAATACCCCCCAAAACTACTAACCTTTTATGCTGCAGGTTAGAGAGAACAGATTTCAGAAAAGGTTTTATCTAGCAGAGACATTTCTGTGATTGATCTGTAAATAAGATGTGAATCCTCCTCCCCACTCTCCACCCCTGCCTCAGAGTACCAGAACTTCTTTTATGGTTAATTCATAATAAACAATTGTATTAAAAACAAAACAAAACAGTGACTTCTTCCATGGTAAAGAGACGTTTATTGTCATTAATGGCCAGGAGGAAAAACTTAAGTTTAAAATCAGAGATAATTTTTACCAATTCAATTAACAAAATTAAAATATCTGACCATACCAAGTGTTCGGACAGTTTAGAACAACTGAATCTTTTATGCATTATATGAATGGATATAAAAGTTGATGCAACTCCTTTGGAAAATATCTTTCTCCTGAAGTTGAACACTTATTACTTATGACCTGGCAATTCTACCCCCAGGGATATATTCTACAATAACACTTGCATGTGTAGAACAGGGTAATATTTGTGGCATCCGTGTTCACAAAAGGAGGTAAAAACAACCTGTAAGCAATCTACCGCCTGTCAGGGGAAGAGCAGATGAACAAATTTTAAATACAGAGCAACTCAAAAGCAATGCTCTCAAGCAAAAAGTATAAACATATCTTAGTAATATATTAAGTAGAAAAGTTCTTAAAGAGTACATACACCATGATATTTTTTCATAATATGAAAACCAGTAATATAAAAATACTATTTTTTTAAAAATAAGGATGGAATAAAAATCATATTAATAGGAAAGTGAAGGGCTGATGATCAAGGGATTCAGGGTGATGTTTAGCTTGAGGGAGTAAGGGTGATGAGCTGGGAGAACATATAACTATTTTTTTGTTGTTATTGTTAAGACATTAGCTTTTGTTTTGAACAGTGGACTTCTGGGCGCTTATTTTATTATTAAAAGTAAATAACCCATTAAATAGGTAGAAGTCAGCCATGGCCATGCTTGTACAATAAGAATATCGTGTGAATCAAGAATGATGATTATATATTCTGCACTCTTAAATTTTTAAAAAAATGTAAATCCGTTAGAATGTAATCTCATTAGAGTGCTGCCTTTATACTCCACAAATAGCAGCTCTCTACTTTCCAAGATAAAGATTTATCCAAAATATAAAGTATTTTATACTCACATTTGGAATTATATTTCCTCCCCACCACACCATATCCACTATCCTTGCCATCTTCTGGCAGAAGACCAAGGAAAAAAAGACAATATAATCTAAAGTTGAAGGAATTCATGAAAAAACATATTAATTCTTTTGAATATGTCTGAAGATATCTCCATGAACCTAAGTTAATGATGACCTAAGGTAAACTTGATCTCCTTCAGACGCACATCCCAGAGCAATCAGAATAATGTTATTTTAACATCTGTCATTTCAATCAAGTTCAAGGCTAGGGATGACTTCTGGCTGAGATGGAGGCATAGGTAGATATACTTTGCCTCCTCACCCAACCAAAAGAATGAAAAGAATAAATTTAAAAACAAAAGACAACCAGAACTGCCAGAAAATCAAACTGTACAGAAGTCCAACACCCAAGGAGTTAAAGAAGAAACATTCATCCAGACTGGCATGAAGGACACAGATGGGCAGCCAGGGCAGAGAGGGCACTTGGCAAGGAGGTGGAGGGAAGACTGGGCAGGCTAGATGGTGGCTGATGGTCCCACATTTACATGCAGATAAGCCTGGAAGAACAACTGGGGAGTGAGACAGACCACACAACCCAGGGTTCCAGTGCAGGAAAAGAAAACCTCAAAACCTCTGGCTGTAAAAATGTGTGGGGGTTGTGGTGGTGGGAGCAATTCCCAGCCTCACAGCAGTGTTCACTGGAGAGACCCACAGGGTCCTGTGATGTACACAAATGCACCCACCCTGGAATCGGCACCATAAGGGCCCAATTTGCTTGTGGGTAGTGGGGGAAGTGACTGAAAGCCAGCAGGGCACCAGGGAAGCAGCATCATTCCCTCTCTGACTCCTTGCCCACATACAGCACCACAACAAGTGACATGAGTTGCCTTGCCCTAGCGAATACCTAAGGCTCTGCCCCTTACAACATAACAGGTGCACCAAGACAAAGAAATATAGCCCCAAAGAAACAACAACTCAAAACTCCAAAAAAAAAAAAAAAAAAGAAAAGAAAGAAAAAGAACTAAGCAACAAAGAGATAGCCAACCTATCAGATGCAGAGTTCAAAATACTGGTAACCAGGATGCTCACTGAAATGGTGGAGTATGGACACAAAACAGAAGAAAAAGGGAAGGCCATGCAAAGTGAAATAAAGAAAAATATACAGGGAACCAACAGTAAAGGGAAGGAAACCAGGACTCAGATCAATAATTTGGAACAGAAGGAAGAAATAAACATTTAATCAGGGCAAAATGAAGAAACAAGAATTCAAAAAAATGAGGAGAGGCTGAGGAACCTCCGGGACATCTTTAAACATTCCAACACCTGAATCATAGGGGTACCAGAAGGAGAGGAGGAAGAGCAAGACATTGAAAGTTTATTTGAAAAAATAATGCAGGAGAACTTCCCCAATCTGGCAAAGGAAACAGACTTCTAGGAAGTCTGGGAAGCTCAGAGAGTCCCAAAGAAGTTGGATCCAAGGAAGCACATACCAAGGCACATCAT
This sequence comes from Mormoops blainvillei, assembly GCA_004026545.1. Taxonomy (NCBI): domain Eukaryota; kingdom Metazoa; phylum Chordata; class Mammalia; order Chiroptera; family Mormoopidae; genus Mormoops; species Mormoops blainvillei. The sequence continues at coordinate 30,354 of PVJD01007594.1, read as the reverse complement.
CATTACATTACCCAAGATTAAAGAGAAGGAGAGAATCTTAAAAGCAGCAAGAGAAAGGAAGAGACTTATCTACAAAGGGGTTCCCATAAGACTATCAGCTGGTTTCTCCAAAGAAACCTTACAGGCAAGAAGGGGCTGGAAAGATGTATTCAAAGCCATGAAAGGCAAGGACCTACATCCAATATTAATCTATCCAGCAAAGCTGTCATTTAGAATGGAAGGGCAGATAAAGTGCTTCCCAGATAAGGTAAAGTTAAAGGAGTTCATCATCACCAAGCCCTTACTACATGGCATGTTAAAGGGACTTATCTAAGAAAAGGAAGAAGATGAAAACTATGAGCAGTAAAATGACAGCAAACTCACAACTATCAACAACCGAACCTAAAAAAATAAAAATAAAAACAGAATCAAACTATGCAAACAACTAGAACAGGAGCAGAATCACAGAAATAGAGATCACATGGAGGGTTATCAGCCGGGAGAGGGAGGGTGGAGAATGGGGGTAAAGGTACAGGGAATAAGAAGCATTAATGGTTGGTACAAGACAGGGGAAGGTTAAGAATAGTATAGGAAATGGAGAAACCAAAGAACTTATATGTATGACCCATGGGCATGAACTAATGGGGGGTGGGAATGCTGGTGAGAGGGGGTGTGCAGGGCAGAGGGGAATAAAGGGGGGAAAATGGGACAACTGTAATAGCATAGTCAATAAAATATACTTAAAAAAAGTTCAAGGCTAGGCTGCATCACGTGGTTTTGTAATCACCACTGAATGATGTCACTCCTTTAGCCCATAATACCATACACTGGCATTCTACCAATAAGGGTACAGACAGTTTGGGTATGAGACATTGATAAATAATACACATAGGAATCACTTAATTAAATAATGTGGCCCACCTTTTTAAGTAATTAGATATTCCAAATGTTCTCTGCTCCAGTTCAACAGAAAGCTGTATGCATCTGATTGAAAATGCAGCTTGGAAGTTTTTGATCTTTAAGTTTTCTGATCTTTAAGTTTCCTTTTTATCATACAGCAGTACAGTATCTTACATGTAATAAATGTTATGGCTTTTAAAATCAATAGCAAATATCATCATCAAGACAGCAGGTTTAAACACCATGCACAGGGGCTAAAAGTATGGACTGTACAAGCCAACCTAACTGAGCTCAGATCCAGAATCTACTGCTTATCAGCTTTTCATTTGGAGCCTGTTATTTAACTCTCTCTACTTGGCTTTCCCACCTGTAATACCGGATAATAATACCTACTTTATCCACTTCATCAAACCATTATGATGACTATGTGACTATATCTATGTTATTATATATGTTTACATATATGTGTATATTACTTCGATAAAATATACATATTTAATTGGATGTATATGTTTACATATGTCTAAATGTATATGCTGTATCTTAGAATAGTGCTTAGTGTTCTGTAAATAGTATATAAATATTTACTATTATTATTGTTAAACATATGATTTCTCTTAGCTTCTAAAGTAAAACTAAGAACATAAATATAAGGATAGGAAAGTGCCATTGTTTCTAGACATATCAATAAAGCAAAGATAACATGGTGCTTCAGGAAGGAAATTAATGTTTATTGAGTAGCTACCATATCCAGGTATTGCGTTAGGTGATTTTCCCTGTCTTACTTAATGCTTATCACCATCCAACAAAATAAGTAGGTATTATACAAATCAAAAAAATAAAAACTGTAGAGGCATTGTGATTTTCCTTGGGTCACATAGTGATTTAATGATGGTATGGGAATTTTATGACCCTAAATAACTAGAGTATTAAATCAAACATCAGTTTTATTTTTGTTTTTAAAATTAAGTTTCAATGACATCATTCTCATCATAAGTAAATATAATTTAGTGGTATTTTCACACATGATCTCTGAAGTTAGAAAGACAGATCCATGTTTAAACCCTGGAACTTACTGGCAAGTGACCTATTTTGCTAAGCCTGTTTCTTCACTTTTAAATAAGGCTACTAAAACTAATTATAGGGCTGCTTTGAGCATGAAATGAAATAATGTAGCTAATAGTCTTATTTCTATTATCATCAGTACTATTTTCGCAACTTCAAACACCCACGCATGCACATGTGTGTACACACACATACACATAAATAACCTCCTCCATTAAGATGGAAAGTGCATATCATAGGCACAAAATGATTAAACAATGCGACCTTGGGCGCTTGGTGGGGCTGGGACGGTGCGGGGTGGCAGAGACAGAGGAGCTGACCCATCGTAAATGTGAATGACTGCTGTGCACCAACAACTTTTTCAGTTCTGTTAAGCTGAAATCTTTCTCTTATCAAAACTGGTGGCCAAAATTACTTTAAAAGCTTACTTGGAAATAATTTTAGATTTATGGAAAATAACAAAGATGGTATCAACAGTACCCATATTCCTTTCAGCAGTTACCCTTAGTGTTAACATATATATATATATAACCATGGTATATTTGTTAAAACCAAAAAAAAGAAGAAGAAGAAGAAGAAGAAGAAGAAGAAGAAGAAGAAGAAGAAGAAGAAGAAGAAGAAGAAGAAGAAGAAGAAGAAAGAAGAAGAAGAAGAAGAAGAAGAAGAAGAAGAAGAAGAAGAAGAAGAAGAAGAAGAAGAAGAAGAAGAAGAAAGAAGAAGAAGAAGAAGAAGAAGAAGAAGAAGAAGAAGAAATTAATAGTGATACAGTACTATTAATGCAGGCTTCATTTGGATTTTACTGATTTTTGAACTAATGTCCTTTTTCTGTTCCTGGATCCAACCCAGCCCACCACATTGCATTAGGTATGGTTGATTCTGAATCACTGTTTTTCTCCTATCTCTTGGTTCCTCCTCCAAACCATTTTCTAACTTTTAAGAACACGGTGTACCCAGTGCAGAGACAGAGCGCAATATACTCAGACTGAAGAGGCGATTCCAAAGAAACAAATAACTAGAACAAGTTTTTGGAGTGTCTCTGTGTTGCATGTTCTGTACAGAGTTTTGCAATGGTATGTTAGGAAGAAGGCTAGCTTGAGCTAAAGAAATGTGGTAGAAATATGAGAGGTGGGAGGAAAATAATATGAATACTGAGTAATGCTATTATTTACAAAATATGTTCAGATGTGTGTTTAAAAATGAAGTCTGTAGTTTAGTTAATAGTATCATACTAATGTTTAACTTCTTAGTTTTTACAAATATACCATGGTTATAAAGATACTAATGCTAGGAAAGGTAAAAAGACTCAAATGTTATATAGACAAGTTACATTTAACAATCAAGTCACTGAATGTTTCTCTATTACATAAAATCTCCAGTGGCCTGGAAACTGAAGGAAAGCTCCCCACCCCTCCCTGTGAGGCTCATGGTGCATACACGCATGGGAGACCAATCTCACTTAGGAAAAAAGATACAAATATCTAAATAATTTATTAGCATATTGAAATAAGAATCACATAGTAACTAAACAAAGTATATCTTAGGAATGTAAGGATACTTTAACATCAGGAATTCTCTACAGGCAATTCATCAATTACCAGGTTAGAGTAACCTGGAAAATCCATATCATTAACTAAATAGAGGCCTAAAAATCTCCATTTGATAAAGCTTAGTTCTCATTTTTCATTAAAAGTTAGTTCTCATTTTTTAATTAAAAAATATCTACTAAGGGCAAAAGCAAACACATTTTCTAAAACTGACAACAACTATCTACTAGAAACCCATAGTGAACAAAATATTTGATGGTACATCATTACAAGCTTTCCCATGAAATGCAAGGGGTACACAAAACTATATCACCACTGGCCTTCAACAGTGAGTTCAAGGTTCTAGCTAATGTAAGAAGAAAAATGTGCAGAGATAATAATTTTGGAATAGAAGGGGATAAACTTTCTGTATTTATAGACATTAATTTTGGGCCTAGAAAATTCAAAAGGTTGAAAAAATGTACATCAGAACTAAGAGGAGTGGTCAGTAGGTTGTTAGGTATAAGATGCTTATACAAAAACAACAGTTTTCTACATATCAAAACTAATCAGTTAAAAATAGAATGAAAAACAGCCCATTTGAAATAACAAAAATATTGCACAAAATATGTAAAAATAAACCTAACAGGAAAGTTGTAACAAGTATAATAAAAAAATACAATACTTTATGAAAGGATCTAAAAAACACCTGAACAAATTGAAACATCTATTCTTTTAAATATTCATTCTCATGAAATTCTATATATTTAATGCAATCCTAATCCAAGTTCCAACAATTTTTATAATGAATATTGACAAATTGATAAGTTTATGTGTTAGAAAAAATATACACAGTCAATGATATACTTTTTAATTGAGCTATAATTGACATAACATTCTATTAGTTTCAGGTGTACAAGATAATGTTTCAATATTTGTATAAATTGCAAAATAATCATCACAATAAATCTAGTAAAAATTCATTGTCATACATAGCACAAGATTCTTTTTCTTGTGATGAGAATTTTTAACATTTACTCTCTTAGCAGCTTTCAGATATAAAATAGGGTGTTATTAACTCTAGTCTCCATGTTGCGCATCACACTCCCCATAACTTATTTATTTTCTAATTGAAAGTTTGTGCCTTTTGGCCACCTTTACTCATTTTACCCATCTCCACCAGTTATAATATTAAAAAAAATAAATTTAAAAGAGGAAGAATTGTTTGTCCAACTATCAAAATATATTTTAAAATTAGAGTAATTACAACAGTGTGATCTTGGTACATGAATAAATACACAGATCTTAAACAGAATAAAGAGTGTGGAAGCAGATTGTGTGTATGAGAATAGTTTTATGGCGAATGTGGCATTCCAAATTAATGGAGACTAGATAAAGTATTCAGTAAATAATTAGTCACAAATGGATAATAAAATCAGACCTTTAGTTAACACCTTACAGAAATATCTGATGAATAGAAGAGCAAAGCATGAGAAAATATAAAAAGATAAGAATGTCTAGAATATTCTTAAAAGTCACAATGATAAAAGACTTCCTAAGTAAGACAGAAACACAAAAAATATGATACATTTACCTGATGAAAATTTAAAATTTTCTTACTACAAGAAATATCACAAACCTGAGGTAAATGAGAGATCGAAAGAGAAATAATTTTAATATACTTAATCAACAATGGATTAGTTGTGCAATACATACAGAACTCTAAATATATTAATTAGGAAAAAAAGATGTTTTTAAAAAATGGTCAAAGGATTCAAACTGCAATTTGGAGAAGAAGAAATACAAAGGAATGGAAAACCTCTAAAAGATTTTCTCAATTATATAAATAATCACTGGAATGCAAATTAAAACAATAATGAGTTATTGAACACCACCATATTGATCCATGCTGTCATGCACTGATGATACCATGAGCCACTCGGCAGCTCCACATCTCTATAGATACAGTAAGCAGAGCCCTTTTAGGAGAAAGTCAGTGGTATCCATCAACTGCTGGAGACAGTGACTCAGAAAATTTTCTTCTAACAACTGCCTCAATGGAAAATCATGCCCTATGACCATATTCACAAAGCTATTCAGGTGACATCACTTATATATTCAGAAATCACTGACATTGGCAAAATATTGGAAAAATTATAAAAATATATCAGTGGGGGTTAAATACCTCTGTATTTGAAATTACATTTCACCATTAAAATAATAAGATTGATTTATGTGCTGATAGAAAAAGATTATAAACACATAAAATTTGATTGACAAAATGTGTACAATATGATTCCATATATTTTTTTTAAAACCCTAAACCTTTTGTATAAAAGTGACTTCTGAAGTGCCAATTGAAATCATTAGGTCAATGGGGAGAGTTGTGAAGGAGGCTACTTCGAAACTCTCCTGATGAGGGGATATTTCTTTAATTTATACCAAATATAACTTACCAAATGTTCTCCGCTAAGCCCTATAATCCAAAACTATTGTAAAAGAAAATTTCCTCATAGCTTGTAGTCAAGCAAAGACTATTCTAGCAAGGTGGTAGAGGGAGGGAGTGCGAGGGTTATGTGTCTCTCTCTGACTACTCCCTTGCTGCAGAAATTATGGATTTGTGTTGACATCCATTTATAACTTCCTTTTGACTTATTAATTTCAAAGTATTGGGTTGACCAAAAAGTTCATTTGGTTTCTTTTCATAAGATGGCTCCAGGAGCACTTAACTGTCTTTAACTTCATTTGAAACAATTTTGTTAGATTGTATTGTGACAGCTGTCATATCAGCATGCATTTTAAAAAAACTTATTAAAATTGGTGAATTTTTATGTGGCCATTTTAATATTGAAGATGGAAGAAAATACACAGCATATTATGCTTTATTATTTCAAGAAAGGTAAAAACACAACTGAAATGCAAAAAATGATTTGTGCAGTGTATGAAGAAGGTGCTGTGACTGAACATGTCAAAAGTGGTTTGTGAAGTTTTGTGCTAGAGATTTCTCACTGGGCGAAACTCCACCATCAGGAAGACCAGTTGAAGTGATAGCAATCAAATCGAGACATTAACTGAGAATGATCAACATTATACCACATGGGAGACAGCCGACATACTCAAAATATCCAAATCAGTAAAGCTGTTGGTAAAAATGAAAAATGTGTCTTTTAGTTTACAGAAAAAAAAAAATTAAATGGGCTTTTTGACCAACCCAATAATCATTTTCTTCCCAGTATAGCTACAGAGATATATATACCAAATGATCAAGCAAGGATGTCTTAAACAAAGGACCTTTAAAAGGGATTTTTCGGATGTTTCAAAGTTTTCTTTAAGGCAAAGATGCAGGTTATTTCTTAGCAAGGGCAAGTTATTTAGCTATGTTTTACTTAAAATTATTTATCACATTTTACTGTCTGTTCTATTTCTACCTGTCTCATTTTTACATGGTGGTGGTGATTATTTTAAGAATTCTCCATAACTGATTTTTAATAAATGCAGATCAAATATCTTATTCATCATTGTATCTCCTGTGCCTGCTAGACGCATAACAAATATTTGTTGAATACATGCTAAATTAATGAAAAACTGAATGAATGAGGAGAGGTGAATAATAGAGCCTTAAATTTATTTGTGGAATATAATTCAAAAAATATACATATTAGTTCATATGTAACTACGGAGATATTAGTTTACTATGTTAGGTGAACTGTATACAGTTTATTTCATTTTTAGGGTCTTTAAAAAAATGCCTGTTAGAGAATTCCTTCAGGTATTGTTAAAGATAACTTTCTCAGGTGTATCAAAAAAAGTGATTCTTGTATCCAGAGTGAGTAGGCCAAATGAGCAGTACCCCCCGCCAGGATTTATACCTTAAAAATCATCTCAGATTGGTTACTTTACACCTGATAGATTTCCCATCTTAACAATGACTGTCCCCCAGGTTAATGTAAAATGCTAGATATTTTTATCTAACGCATTTGAAAAAATTTAACGAGACATTATTTTCCTTTTCTAAACCAGCACTAGGAAAAAGGAATATGGGCAAAGCAAACAAAGGTGGTCTCTTGCAGTTCTGTTTTGAGATGGCTGTGGAAACCACTTAGAAGAAAGGATGGGTTGGATTTTATTTCCAATCCCTTTTAGTTTTAGCATTATATGACCACTTCAACTGATGGACAGCACAATCAATTAGGCCAATTATTGTTCATTAAAGTCCACCTAAAATCTTTTCTTTTATTATATATTTTGCCCCCAACGAGCCATTCTTAGGTGTTCGTTCTAATGGTGGACCAATACAGGAACAATCTCTATCTAGCCGGGCTCCAACCTGGAAATTCCACATTGTCTTCTCAGAGAGGATGTGGCTCTCTGCAGTAGATAGACCAAAGCACTTATATTTAGGGCACTCTGGATTCTAATTCAGGGCCACTGCTGATTAGATATATAGCTTCTGAGCTTCACTTTCTTGTCCTGTAAAACAGAGATGGTGACATATCTCAGAAGGTTTTACTGTGAGCATTTACATAATCCCAAGTGTCCATTTCCTGTCCAGCGGGTGTTCCGCAGAGTGAAACACACAGGAGGCATTGCAGCGCTGCAAGCCTGGGGAGAAAAGGAGAGTGCCTTTTAAAGGAGGACACTCCCGTTCCCAGGGTTTTTATTGAGGATGGTTACTAAGGGTGCATAGAATTGCTAACAATTGCATCTGTTCCTGGGGAATGGGAGGAGAGGGGTGAGAAAACGGTCAGGTAATGTTTACCAGGACAACCGAGAGGGAGGGAATGCTGGTTTCCCTTCAATGACCGCGTTCGTGCCAAGTTCCCCGTTCGGAACTCTGCTCTTGGTGTCACAGGTACACATACCAAGGGGGTCGAACTCCCACACCCAAGAAGCTATGAAGATCCTTGGGCAGTGAGCATAAATAATAAGATTTGTGCTCTTGTTTTCAGCACTGTCCTGTCTGCAAGAACACACAATGGCCAAAGGGCCCTACAATGCATGCCAAGCCCACCCCGCCGACAGAATCTTGGAAACGGTCAGCCTCAGCTACTTGTGTAATTAGTTTACCCTGATACTCACTAGCCCATATATAAACCCATATGTCTCTGCAATACAGAGATTCATCTCAAAACATTACCCTTATATCAGAAATATTTTAGTCCTAAGAAATTCAGTAAACAGCTATTACTATAGCTCTGTGAAAAAGTCTCGGAGGCTTAGAGAGGTTTGATCAAGGGCAAGAATCCAGGTATTTACCTGGTATACCTGTTCTAGTATTTTGTCTTTTTTAAGTCGTCCCTGTCCATCAAATTGTTTTGATCCATCTGGGTAGATTTTTAAAATATGTCCCAAGGTAAAGTTTAAGGTACATATAGTCTTGAATTAAGATTATTCCATAAGTCATATAGATGAGCAGCACAGAAAATTGAATATTTAAAATAAATATTTGAGACTTAATAGTTAAAATGGTCAATGGTTCTAATTATTACTTAAATAACATTTATTATTATGAATATTTATGGAATATTAATAAGCATTATATATAGGGCCATCACTTAAGTAAAACTATGCAAGCAATACATGTATAATTACATTTCTACTAATTTGTAACAATTTTAAGATTTGGGGGTACATTTAATAAACTAGAGGCAAATTAATGTCATGAAGCAATATTACTAATACTGTCAATAAATAGATTTTCACTGATGTGTTACTATAATACTAATAAGGTTTAGAGTGCATATGTAATGATTGCATACTTGGGATTTGCTACAATAAATAACAACAGAGTGTTTGAACTTACTGGATGTGATCTACAACCCGTATGGTTTTACTACACACTTTAGGAGTTTGTCTCAATTGAGCCCTTAAAAATGCACAGCACAGTACCTTTTTCTTTTAGCCAGTAAGTTCATGCAGCACTAAAAACTGATAATCCTTGCATAGCAATACAGAATATATAAAGTACTTTTTAAAATTCTTAATTAAAATCTTGTCATGTAAACATTAATCAACACATAGCTTTGTGCATAATGGATATAGTACAATAAAAGTAAAAGCCTCCAATAAAATATATCACGCTCTAGAAATTCAAAAATATATTTATGCTGCCCTTATGAAATTTGGCTGTTTTATTTATACCTATGCATATGTACATAACACAGTATACCTATTGTAATACTGTATTCTCAATCTTTTTTAAAGGTCATTTAGGGATTCGGACCTACGCTGCTTGGCAACCATGTGGTTTCTAGAACGGGGTCTTCCAAATAATTGGAGGCCAGCAAATATCTGTTGGAATAAATGATTCAAAGTATTTAAGAGATGAGGCTACATACATATGTGACCATCAAAGCAGAGCTAAGCACAGGCTACTTTTTAATCAGTGCCTAAGCACATGTGTCTTTCATGGGTAGATTTTATTTTTATTCCTTTAACATCATAATTACATCTGAGGCAGATCGGAAGGCACGCCTGCTAACAGCAGCCTGGAGTCATTCCCCACAGTATGAGTGCACGTGTGTGTGTGTTTGGTGTGTCTGTGCACATCTGTACAATCCAGCATCTCTGCTGGTTTCTGCTAATGAGGGCTCTGAACACAGAAGAAATGTTCCTATAAATCAAACTGGAAAGTGATTTATTTGGAATTCATGCCTCTTTGATTCTTTTCCTCTGATATCTAAGGCATTGCCTTTTGTAAGATGCTGCTTCTTCCCATTGGCTGTCACATAGTCTCATGAGGCTGAACTCTATGATAACTGTTGAGAAAAAGCTTCTCGAAAGTAGAGGAATGTGTGTGTGAAAGGGAGTAGAGAGAAGGTGGAAAGGAAGAGAGAATTTATCTAGTATAATCTTTCAAAGTACATAGAAGACTCTCTTCATTAATGTAAAAATACACAATTAAGCAAAACCTCTGAACTACATGCACACATTACTGATGTTATGGGCACATTTCTGGCAAGAATAAAAACAATCTGACACAAGGTTGACATAGATCAAGATCCTCAATAATTGCATTGAGGAAGCCTTTCTGTTTTCTTATTGCATAAAACTTACTAGCATTTTATAATTGACCATGCATTTTTGTCACAGAGTCTGAACATGCACATGTTTCCATGTTATTTGCCCAGCAGGAAGGTGATTACCATAAAACTAAAGAAAAAGCAAATAGAGTGATTATAAAATATATCATTTTCTTTACGAGGTGAATAATAATACACATACTGAAAGTCACCCCACAGGAGAGAGTGGTGTTAGCATGAGTGTCGGTGGACACATTAGACTGTCTGCAGAAGAGTAGAAACAGCAACCAAGGCTGTTAATGCCATGTACTTACACCCTCTTCACAAACAACATGGATGTGCTGTTATTAAGTATCCGCTCACCTCTATTTTGTTACCTTTTTGTATCTATGTTATACATAATCCTAGTTGTTTTTCACCACTGAAAACTACAAAGCATTTGGGAAAAAAGGCCCTTAAAAAAGAAGCTATAAACAATTCTAGATTAGGTCCAACATAGTTCCATGTTACAATTCCTTTTTTTTTTTTTTAAGGTTTTATTTATTTATTTTTAGAGAGAGGGGAAGGGAGGGAGAAAGAGAAGGAGAGAAACATCGATGTGTGGTTGCCTCTGCTGCTCCCCGAACTGGGTACGTGGCCTGCAACCAGGCCTGTGCCCTGACTGGGAATCCAACCAGCGACCCTTCGGTTTGCAGACCGGCACTCAATCCACTGTGCTACACCATCCAGGGCCCATGCTACAATTCTTATGTAACACTGTCAAGGTTCCATGAATAGGGCAATCTCCTTTAATGCACAAAATAAAGAGATGAGAGATTTTTCCTAATAGAAGCCGCGGTTCAGCTACAATTGCTGAAACCAAATAAACAATCTCGAGGTGACACTCAGACAGAAATGTATATAAATTATTCAGAATGAAATGTTCAAGTAATATTAACCTAAAGGTATAGTCATCAATTTTGTCCTGACAGATGGCATTGGGTAGTTAGTATTCAAGTGTTACTACATAAATAAAATTGATTTATACTAACTGAGAAGACTGAGAAAAATTTTTATCAGGATGCCCAAATTCTGTTCCTTCTGGCTTGATCAATCACCTCTCTACTGAACTGTGTATCGTTTTCTTGCAAAATTCTTAGCTGAGAAATTGGGCTAAGGTAAAATGAATAATACATTTGCTGCAGTGTTAGACTAATGACCCGTAAGTGCTTTAAAAACAGTGAGCGGCAATGACTGCTTCCCTTATGAACAGATTCTGTCTCTTTTCCCTCACTCTCGCTCTCACTCTTTTTCTTAGAAAGAAATTAATTAAGTCGAGTTGGCTGACTGTTTTGGAGTCAGAAGTGAGGAATCAATGAAGCCAACAGAAGCACACATGTGGTGTTACCTCCACTTGCCTCCCTTTTTGCCTTTGCCCCCATCATCTTACTTTCCCCCCTTTAGTCCCATTTCGGGCTGCAGAGTTCTCATTTGTGTTACCTGTGTTCCTATTTCCCTTTGCTGTTTTCATAACACTATTATGTTATCATAAAGACGCGGATCAAATGGTGGCAGGCAAGACAGAAAGCTATTTACTTTGCAAAAGTAGTAGGGATCTCTGACAGGGCTGCACAGTTAAAATCTGCATAAACAGTTTTTGTCTCTCCCCAAGTGGGTCCCTAAAGAGACACGATAGTGGCTCAAGTTTCTGGACCCAAATGTCTTTTCAAAATTTGCATAAGGCAGCAAAGGAAAGATAAATGCCTACATTAAACATGCTTTAATAGGAGCTTGCACAAGGATAATTAAAGAGAAAGGCAAAACCTCTGGCTGAATAATATAGGATTATTTTGAATTAACTTCTTATAAACCCATTGAAACAGTACTTGAGAGGAAATCAAGTGTTTTTGGATTTAGAAAGGAAGAGAGGCACATCCACCATCGTTTATGTGTATGTGTGTTGTATGTGTGTTGTCAAAAATGCAGTTTTCAGACAACTGGTGAAAATGGAATTATTCTCTAAGAAAATAGTCATTTACAAACTAGCGTGGGGTCAGGTAACCTCATTATTCCCTTTGCAGTTTCCATTAGGTCAAAATAGCAATCCTCCTACCATCACTTTCATCTTAAGAAGCATGAGCTAGTTTTGCCCTTTTAACTTGAGCTTTTTATTCTCTGGAAGGATTAGTCTCTACATCACCACTGTTTCTTTCTTCATCTCATTGCCATTCTATCTTTATGAGAAATCAGCCTCACATTGTGTTAGTCTTATGTCCCTAAGTAATGTTCCTTTTAAAAAAACAGTTGAATCCCTTTCAGTAAACCAGCCCCCGTGTGATGGAACTACCGAAATAAAAAGAAAAGAAAGAAAAAAAACTTCATTATTTGAAAAAGGCACATGGCATTATAGCAGTCAAATCCCTAAGTCTAATAGTGAAGTCACTGATGCATTATTTTTCCTAAGCTCCTCTTCTTTCAAATAAAAATGTAAAGGAGATGATATAAAGCCTAATGGATATCACCGGACAGAAGCTAGGATTCACACATGCCCTCCATTCCCTAATGCTGAAGCTGAGGAAACATACACCCTAATGCGCATTTAGTTATCAGGTCTCACTATCTGGTTTGTCCAGAGTGAAGACACTCATTCATAAGCAGACACACAGTCAAATACATACATACAGCCTTTCAGATGATCCTACTCCCAGATTTTCCCAGGTTCTATTGCCTAAATTTTTTTTTGCCTGTGCATGACTGAGATAAACATATTACTGGGTATAAAATTGGAGGCATAATAAGACCTACTTAATTGTAACATAACAACTGCCCCCAACCTTTCAACCAAGCTACATAAATGTCTTTCAAGCACCTGTTTCCTTCTGCAACTTTAACATTTCACCTGTCATTATGGCGTAATGATTTTATTGTAAGGATGAATCTCTTTACAGAGGTTAAGTGAAACCAGTTTACATATTGATGATCTCATGGGAGAGGGAAGAGGTGGTGGGAAGCGGCTACTACTAGTTATTGATTTACTAAAACCCTGTCCAAAATTTCAAACAATAAAGAGCTTCTTTGCTACAGTTATTACTGAAAAAATGACCTTACTTATTTACTGAAATAAATAAGTTAAGTGTTATCTCATTTGGATAATAATTTTCCATCATAATATGGAGGGCCCAGCACAAATAACACCCCCTTTTTATTACAAAATCATAAGTATGTGATTCTGTAACATAACAATGTCACACTCGAGCACACCATATGACATTTTAGGTGAAATGTTCAAATTAAAACTATAAATTATTACATCCATCTTATTACCCTACCAACCACACTCAAGCAGGCCTTACTTCTGCTGGACCCTGTATTATAACAGGTTGGTGTTTTGATTTCTAAGTACAGTTCTTTTTTGGAAGAGATATATTTTAACCAGATAGCAAAGTTTCCAGTTTAGCTAAGTTTAGCTATGCAAAACCTGGGATTTACAAGTGGGGGCAAAACCTAAAAATCTGATACCCTTCAGCATTTCTAAGTTTTGTTTTGGTATACCAGGTACCCAAGCTAGAGGAAGGTCAACATACCTTCTATGAGAGTAAGAGGAATGAGTTGTTTATGCCAAGATTTTAATGTTTAATTAAAAGAACATATGAATAAATATAAATCAATAAATCCCAAGAGAAGGGTTTAAGTAACTTTTATTATTTTATTGTTCTTGTTACTTTATCAAGGGAGTATCTTAAATGAGGATTTTGTGTAGTAGTGACAAGAATAGTGTTCTATGTCTTTAGAGAATAGGGCTTTAGCTCCTAACTTGTCAAGGTGTGCTTGCCTCTCTCACAGGGGGGTTTGCAGGTAGGAGGGGTGATGTTTAGAGTCTCACTGCTGGTAACCTGATTGGTGTTCCATTTCAGAGGGAAGCTGACCTGCTTACACGAGTTCACCATACCACCCCACGCAGGGGCTCTTTGGCTTGAACATATCCTCTTGGTAGGCACTACTTGGCTTTGGTTACACCTTGTCTTATTTTAGCCTAATATCTCCCATGAGGGAGTTGTAAAACTTAGGTGACACCTAATGTTGATAAAATTCAGGGCATACCGTAGTCCTAGCAGCAAAGCCATTGCAAATCATTTCCAGGAGCCTCATACACATCTGTGTAAGGCTCATCTTTGTCATTGTGTGTTGGTGTGCATTGGCTTAAGTTTTCCAGATATTTTAATATCTTGTCCCAGTTCCAAGGGCACCTACTATTTTGTCTTATATTTTCCAATTGACAGACACACACAGCCTGTTAGAATAAATGAAATAATAAACAGAGTGCTTTGTGAAGCTTAGAGGCAGGAAGAATAACATCAAAAAGCATTGTTGGTATTCTTTGTGGATCAGGATTTTGTGCGATTCTTTTTAAATCTCCGTGTGGCTCCTCCAGTTGAGATAATTTCAGCCCCCCACTGCTGTTTTCTGCATACACGGTTTTGCTGTTAATGGTCTCCAGCTGTAGTTGGCTTATCTTCAACAGTTTAGTGTTAGGCTCTCATCTCTCATCTCTGAAGTAATTGCAAAGACAGTGGAACTTGAGACCCTTCCTAAGTGAGCAATAAAAAGTTAGTCCCTTGACTAAGTATTAGGCCACCCCAAAGCTTCACCTGTTTTTATAAATTGTACAAGAAAACAGAAAAATCCAAGCAGCAATTCTATAGTTGTATCCTTATTTTACCAAATGTGTATTAAAATAGAATATCTAGCCGGGGATGTCCAACATTTTGGCGTCTCTGGGCCACACTGGAAGAAGAGTTGTCTTGGGCCACACATTATATACATTTTGACACATAATCACAAAAAAATCTCATAATGTTTTAAGTAAATTTATGATTTTGTGCTGGGCTGCATTCATAGCCACCCTGGGCCGCATGAGGCCTGCAGGCTGTGGGTTGGACACCCCTCTAACCCTTTATCAATGCTTAGATCAGACTTGATTATTTGAGTTTTTCGGAGCCATAAATTGAACCTAGTCAATGAGTGAGTGAGTGTGGACACTTGCCTCTATTGATGCACAGAGGGTCTTAGATATTTCTTTCCAGACCATATACCATTGGACATCAAATTTACTAAACTTCTTTTCCTATTCTAACTGCTGGAAAGTCAGACTCTATAGGCACCTCTTTTGTTTATTTGACAGCCATTTATTGAGGCTCTATCAGGGGCCAGGGACTGTTATTAATACAGATGATATACATGTGAACAAGTAGCTCTTCACTTCCAGCCAAGATGGAGGTGTAGGTAGTTATACTTTGCCTCTTTTCACAACCAAAAGAAGAATAACAAGTTTAAAAACAAAAATCAACCAGAACTGCCAGAAAAAGGAACTGTATGGAAGTCCAAAAACCAAGGAGTTAAAGAAGAAATATTCATCCAGGCTGGTAGGTGGGGCAGAGATGGAGATGGGAAGCTGGGATGGATGGGACATGGTAAAGCAGCAGCTGGAGGACCAGGTGGGTAAGACGGCAGCTGGTGGCCCCACATTTGCATGTAGATAAAACTGGAGGAACAACAGGGGAATGAGACAGACTGCACAACCCAGGGTTCTACTCTGGGGGCCCCACAAATCCCCTGGCTATAAAACCCCGTGGGAGTTCCAACGGCAGAAGAAACTTCTAGCCTCACAGAAGAGTTCATTGGAGGAGCCCTCAGGCTCCTAGAACGTACATAAACCCACCCGCACAGGAACCAGCACCAAAAGGGCCCAATTTGCTTGTGGTAACAGGGGAAGTGACTGAAAGCCCCCAAGAGTGGGCTAAGTGGTATTGTTCCCTCTCAGACCCCTCCCCCACAGATAGCACCACAAGGCAGCATGTGGGTTGACCCACCCTGGTAAATACCTAAGGCTCTGCCCCTAACAATGTAACAGACACACCAGAGACAAAAAAATATGGCTCAAAGGAAAAAACAGACCAAAGCTTCAAATATAGAACTAAGCAATGAAGAGATAGCCAACCTAGCAGATGCAGAGTTCAAAACACTGGTAATCTGGATGTTCACAGAAATGATTGAGTATGGTCACAAAATAGAGGAAAAAGGGAAGGCTGCGCAAAGTGAAATAAAGAAAAATACACAGGGAACGAACAGTGAAGGGAAGGAAACCGGGACACAAATCAACAATTTGGAACAAAAAGAAGAAATAAATATTCGACTGGAACAGAATGAAGAAACAAGAATTCAAAAAAATGAGGAGAGGCTTAGGAACCTCTGGGACAACTTTAAATGTTCCAACATCTGAATCATAGGAGTGCCAGAAGGAGAAGAGGAAGAGCAAAAAATGGAAAACTTATTGAAAAAATAATGAAAGAAAACTCCCCCAATCTAGCAAAGGAAATAGACTTCCAGGAAGTCCAGGAAGCTCAGAGAGTCCCCAAGAATTTGGACCCAAGGAAGCTCACACAATGGCACATCATAGTTACATTACCCAAGATTAAAGATAAGGAGAGAATTTTAAAAGTATCGAGAAAAAAGGAGACAGCTACCTACCAAGAAGTTCCCAGAAGACTATCAGCTGATTTCTCAAAAGAAACCTTATAGGCAAGAAAGGACTGGAAAGAAGTATTCAAAACCATGAAATGCAAGGACCTACATCCAATATTAATGTATCTGGCAAAGCTATCATTTAGAATGGAAGGGCAGATAAAGTGCTTCCCAGATAAGGTCAATCTAAAGTAGTTCATCATCACCAAGCTCTTATTATATGACATGTTAAAGGGACTTATGTAAAATAAAGAAGATCAAAACTATGAACAGTAAAATGACAACAAACTCTCAGCTATCAAAAACTGAACCTAAAAAACTAAAAACAGAAACAAAGTAAGCAAACAACTAGAACAGGAACAGAATCACAGAAATGAAGATCACATGGAAGGTTATCAGTGGGGAGGAGGAGGGTGGAGAATGGGGGAAAAGGTACAGGGAATAAGAAGCATAAATGGTAGGCACAAAATAGACAGGGGGAGGTTAAGAATAGTCTAGGAAATGGAGGAGCCAAAGAACTTATGTGTATGACCCATGGACAGGAACTAAGGGTAGCAGGGGTATGCTGGTGGGAAGGGGGATGCAGGGTGGAGGGGAATAAAGTGGAGAAAAAAATGGGACAACTGTAATAGCATAATCAATAAAATATACTTAAAAACTAAATGGCTCTAGAACCCCCCTCTGAGGTGATTTACAAACTCGTGAGAGCTTGCAACGAACTAAAGGGATAAATATATATAGCGATTTTAAGTAGTGTGATATGCTAGGGAGACAAGAATTATATTACAGAAGATGACTTTGGGGTGAACTACTTAGGGCAGTCAGAGAAGGTTGTGGGAAGTGATACCTCTCTTTGAAAAAGTGACACTTAAGTGACTAGCAGGGGGAAGACGTGTGAAGGTAAGAAGAAAGAATCAGGGAATAGGGAACTACTCCATGCAAAGAGCAAAAAGCAAGAAGAATTAGAATTAAAAACTATAGCTTTCAAGGCAGGATTTTAAGTGAAGAGTGACAGAAAATGAGGTGGAAGTAATTGTCAGGAACCAGATCGTGTAGTTCTTTGAAATCTTGTTAAGGACGGTGAGTTCTACTTTAGTGGAACTTGGAAGCCATGGAGCATCTTAAGTAGAGATGGGCTATGATCTGAGTTAGGTTGGAAAATGTAATGATGACTGCTGAGAGACAGCAGGCTGAAGGGAGGCTTTTGAAGTAGCCAGAGCAAGAGACGATGGTGGCTCGATCAACAAATGGTGGTAGCACAGAGGGAGAGGGAGTGAATGCATCCAGACAGGTTTGGGAGTCAGATTCCAGAGGATTTATGATTGGGGGGTTGTGGTGCTTTTACGGGGGAAGTAACGGGGTGAGAGATAGTTGGAATCAAGAGTTTTATCTAGAACATACTGGTTTTAGAGCACTCTTAGACATCAAGTGGAGATGCCCTGGAAACTAGCACGTACACCAACCTGGAGTTTGAGAGGCAGGATGAAGTAGAGGTATACATTTATGAGCCACTGACAAAGGTCTGGACAAGATGAGAACCTTTTTAAGTTTTCTGTTTCCTAATTCCATATCTTTTTTTCCCCCACTCTATGCGTATCTTCATTCATTTGTACTGGGATTTTCTTGAAAATCCCTTTTCCCCATAAAGTTTTTCCAGGTTAAATGTGAAGAAAGTGCAAGTGGTAACTCTCATTGAAGTCCTGATGACAGTGAGGTCACTAGTCATCCGTCAAATACCAAAGTCTAAATGCAGGATAATCAGTAATGACCCACATATCATGTCTTAAGAGGTTTTCATTCGTACTTTTATCTCACTCCGGACTTACATTCAGTGCTGTTTGTTGTCGTACGTGTGTAATCCCACCAGGCACAGACATGTTTAATTTGCCCTGTAGAGACTAGTACAGTCTTGTGTGTGAGAATGTGTAAAAAATATTATTTAATAGAGACAGTAATAAATGAATTTAAGTAAATAGCTTGTGTTTTTAAAAAGATCTTCAAAATATCGCCTTTATCAAATATGAAATCCAATTTGTTTTAACTATGATTTCCTTTGAGTTATTGATAGTTTCTATTCTAATTTTATAAAGTAAAAGTCTTTTCCATGCCCACATTTAGAGGAATAGAATTGTTTTTAGGTTACAGTAGTCTCTCCTTATCCACAGAAAATAGTAAACAGAAAATTCCAAAAATAAACAATTCATAAGTTTTAGATTGCAGCTATTTTGAGTAGCGTGATGAAATCTTGTGCTTCTCCACTCAGTCCCTCCCCAGGACATGAGCCACCCCTTTGTCCAGTGTCTCCACGCTGGATGTACTACCACTGTTAGTCACTTAGCAAACAGTTAGGTATCAGACTGACTGTCGTGACATTACAGTGCTTATGTTCAAGTAACCCATATTTTACTTAATAATGGCCCCCAACAGTAAGAGTAGTGATACCGCCAATTCAAAGATGCCAAAGAGAAGCCATAAAATGCTTCTTTTAGGTGAAAAGGTGAAAGTTCTTGATTTAATAAGGGAATTTAAAAAAATTATAAGCTGAGGTTACTAATCTCTACAGTAAGAACAAATCTCCTATCCATGAAATTGTGAAGGAAAAAGAAATTCATACTAGTTTTGCTGTTACACCTTATACCATGAAAGTGAAGGCCACAGTGTGTGATTAGTGTTTAGTTATGATGGAAAACCATTATTTGTGAGAGAAAGAGATAAATAGAAAACATATTTTGATTTACAGCAACTAGTATGCCAGAAAGCATTGAACCTATACAAAAACTTCAGCAGGGGATCCCTTGAAATGAGTGACAATATTCACAGAACTTTTTTATAGTATATTGTAATACTTGTTCTATTTCATTATTAATTAGTGCTGTTAATCTTTTACTGTACCTATTTTATAAATTAAACTTTATCGTAGGAGTGTATGTATAGGAAAAGTACAGAATATATATAGGGTTCAGTATTATCCATGGTTTCTGACATCCGCCAGGTCTTGAAATGTATCCCCTGAGGATAAGGGGGAACTACTATACCTACTAAGAGACATCACCTATTTTATCAAATAACAACTTATTCCAAATCAGCAGGAAAAAAAAAGTGTTGTGACACCTGTGTATTTTTATGCTCTTGAACAAACTGATAGATTTTTTCACATTTTAAATTTATTAGATATCCTTGAAGTCCCCCGTTCTACTGCCCTGTCCCATCTTTGCTGCATATTTTTAATAAACATCATATGGACTGTAATTTTGTAACTAAAAACTAGCAAATGCATTTCAACATAATACAAAGCACACACCATTTTTGAGCTGTCTCCTTGCTCGCCTATGTATTTGCAAGGCTGATCTAACATGGTA
The DNA here is from genome assembly GCA_004026545.1 of Mormoops blainvillei. NCBI lineage: Eukaryota > Metazoa > Chordata > Mammalia > Chiroptera > Mormoopidae > Mormoops > Mormoops blainvillei. The sequence continues at coordinate 10,005 of PVJD01007594.1, read as the reverse complement.
TCCATGAAGAGTGATCAGGCAGTAAAGGATTTAGTATGAATTTCAGCTGCTGTTGTTGGTGTAGTAGGAATTAGCTTAAGCAGATATAAACAGATAAAAGACTTCATCTACAGGAGCAACCATTTCAACCACAGCGGACAAGACTGCCACAGGAGAGAGAGGGTGAGGGTGGAAGTAAAACCCAGTGAAGCCAAACCACACGGTGAAACAAATCATTTGACTTACAAATAAACAGTCTGGTCTAGAGGCTTCCAAAGGGTTCCTGGATCTTAGAAACTTTATGAGACATACAATATGTAAAACCATCACATTTATTATATCACATTTTCCTTGCAGCTATCATGACAGCAGTGGAAATGTTCCAGTCTAGCAGTGAGAGGAACTAAATGCCAGAGTAGACATTCTGAAAAAGATTTGGAGATATATGGCCTGAAGGCAGCAGAGCATTTGAGTTAAGAGCCTGCAGCTGGAGATCTGCTTTTAAATCTTGTTGTTTTCACGTACTTAGAAAGAGCCACTCTGTCCCCTTCAGAACCTCATTGACTCTGTCACGTGCAAGATGGAGGGAATATTAGTACATACATCGCAGGGCTGTGTGATGGTTAAACCAGCCAGTGCAGTGACTTGCTTATCACAGTGCTGCACACACAGTAAACACTTAGAAAGGTTATTTATTATTATCATCATTCATTATATTGACTGGGCAATATAAGGGACAAGGCTTTAAAAGTAACCCTTAAATCTATTGAACTATGAGAAAATACTAAAATCTCAAGGGAAGAGGCATTTTTTTCCTTACATATTGTTGAAATGTTTCTGTTTGTTTATTGTGGACTGCCTATTTGAAGCTTTTCTTTACTGCCACCAACATGATATACTTGTTCAATTAATATTTATCCACTTGACTTATTAGGAAAGACCCAGTGTTTGCTACATGCCTAACCTGTGATAGACAGTGATAATCCAAAGACGGAAGACAACCGAGCTTCTATCATTCAATAACTCTGAGACCTGGGAATGAATTATTTGTGTGATGTGATAAATGCTCTAATTCTGTACAGGCAACGTATTGAGGGAACAGAAAGGCAAGTGCTTAATTCAGTGAAGGCAAGTGATAGTTAAACTGAAGGTTGAGGTTTGCCAGGCAGACAAGAAGAAAAGGTCATTTTTGGTAGGGAAAATACCACTAAAAGGTGACAATCAAAGAAAGGTATTGGTGTCTTCAAGAAATGGCAATCGGTGTGATGTAGCTAGAGTCAGGTGGGAGAGAAGGAAGGCAAACCTGGGAAGCTAAGCAGGAACAGACCTGTGTTACACTCGAGAGTCTCGCCTCGGTCCAGTAGGCAATGCTAAACCTTTGAAGGACTTGAGCAGGGGAGAGACAATCAGTATTGAGTTTTGGGAAGAGCATCCAGGCCCCTGGATAAAGCTAAAGAAAGCTTAGAGCTTTAAAAGCTCGAGAAAGCAAGGAGACTAGTAAGAGAGTTCAGGTAAGAGTTCATGAGATTCTAACCTAAGGCTGTGGTGGGAATGGGCAAGGTGTGGTAACGGAGACAAACACAGAGATGAAATGGACAGGACTCAGTCATTCTTTAGGAAAACAGTAAGTCAGCGTTAACAGTCACCTTCATTATTAGGTACATGTGCAACAGATTGTGGGGAAAAAATAATTTCATTAAAATTGTTTAAATCTTGTTGCTCTTTAACTTTGATTTTGTGCTTTATAATGTATATGATACAGTAAAAGCAATACATGTGAATAATCCATATAAATATATGTTTATTGGGGCTGTGTGTCCAAAACGTATTACTAACAATGGTGTACAATAAACAAGGCCCAGAGATCACTGCCTTTAGTAAAACCTGTTTTGAGTAATTGGTGTAATTTAAGAGAAACATTTCCTCAATTAACATTCTGAAATTTATGCAATATATTTTAAAGAATTACTCTCCATTCCCTCAGAAGCTTACAGTCTAAAATAGACATCTCTAACTTCTTACTTTCTTATCTTACTATCTAATGTAGAAGTAAGAAGGACAGATAGACACTTTCCTGCTTGGCCTATAGCCTGGCTCAACTCTTGATAATAAACATCAACTTAAATTATTTAACTGTTTTTTTAAATTACTGTTTTCCCCTTTACTCAATGGTTTTAATAGATAGATGAGCTGTTCACTTGAACACCAGCACAAAGAACTGAACCAACAGACAATTTAAATGAATAAACCATGAGTTTATGTACACAGTGGCCAGTGTGGGAGAAAGAGACCTGCTTCAATGACATCAACAGGATGCCTCAGGAAGGTACTGCTGAGATTCAAGTTGGTAAAGGTTTAAGAGGAAAGGAGGATGTTGCTGAGAGAGGTTCAGAGGGAGATGGGGTTTTGGCCTGCTAGATGGAATTCTGAAGAAAGAGGGAGGGGATTGGCTGAGGTTGGCAGAAAATGAAACCTGTAATTTAGCTCTAACACCCCCACCCCCAAATCCATACTTTGCTTTACCTTCCCTCTCCCTCTTGACTTTCTGCCTTGAAACAACAATCAACTTGCAACTTATGCCATTTTGAAAGGAATTGTACTAGAGACGGTCTGAATCACTGGGAATTCCTGGGCTCAGCTTGCTGATAAAAGTAATAATAAAAAAAATGAAAACATATGCAACAGAGAAAAGTTCCACATATAACAAAAAGACTGGATGGCTATTCCAGAAAATAAATAAATAGGCACTATCAAGTAGGTATTGAGAAGAAAAGTATTAGGCAACATGTGTTGAGAAATTTGAAATCTAGTTGAGGACCAGAAGGAGGAAGTCAATGAAACAGTCATTAGTTGACTTAGCATAATGCTGCAGGAAAAAAGCACAAAGGAACTTTGTCTACATGACTACCTTTGTGAAAATCTGGATCAAAGAATTCACCAAGGTACTAGACCAGAAATATACTCGATGATTACAAACTTTTTGAGGAAAATATATGTCAGGATATAAAGATCCAGTTCCATCAGTCTTATTTCAAATGACAAACCTTAAGCAGGACTGCCCGAGCTACTCTAATAGAGAATAAGATTTGGTGAATGACTTCAATGTGTAGAAAATTCAAGTACCTCTTCAAATCAATTGGCATGAGCATGTCAGTAGATGACCCCATTTTTGTATAAGTAGACATTTAAGTTCTTACAACAAAAGTGAGAATATTATCAGAGAGTTAAGGGAGAAGAAAGTCTAAGGTATTAGGAGCTCATTATTTTTCAGACTAATATATGGCTTCTGGAAATCAAAGTTTGAAGAACTCAGCAACAGAAGCTTAATACACTGCTTGGTAATTTTATCTTTCACTCAGATCTGCTCTGAGGAAATGAGAGAATAAAAGGAAAAATCTGGTTTTAAAAGATTATTAGATATAAACAATATTGAGGAGGAGGCATTCAACATTGCTCTACATCCTCGGGTAAAGGAGGAAGCAGAGCTTAACTTGAGGATTTGGAAATCACACCCATAGGAGACAATCAAAACATTTTTGTGGGCAGAAGGCAAGACAAATGCCCATGAAATATTCCTTCGGTCTATCAAGCCCCACTGTGGGCACTGAAACTGTTGATACCGCCAACAGAAACCTGAGCTTATGGTGGGGGAACTAACTCTTATTTCAATCACCAATACTGAATTATTTTTATCTAAAGAAAAAAACAAACCCAACATGTCTCCTGATGCTTCTAAGGAAAGCCATCAAGATAGTACATCTTAAGGTGAAGAGGTTGTTGGCTGCGCATATCGAAGGCTGCAAGAGGAGTCCTAATGAACTCAAAAAGATACATCCAACAAAGGGAGGGTGGGAATTTCGTGACAATGAGATATTTCACAATTAAATGTAGGAACTACCTGATTTTTAAATAGGAGTTGATCTTACCTCCCAAAATAATAAGATCTACCAAGATTAAATGTCATATTTCTGTGAACACAGAGATTGATTTTTAAATTTATGCCCATATGAGATATGATTAGCACTTCTATGTAAGCTTAGAGGCATAAACTTAGGTGCCAATTCAAGTGCAAAATGCTGTACCATCATGATAAGTATTGATTCATTTCAGATTAGTGATCACAGTGCCACCCATCCCACCTCATACTACAGACTATAAATATGGGGTGGGTGAATTGTCACAGGCTCCTGGACAAGACTTTCATCTGAAACACAGGTGGGGCCTGGCATTCATTTCAATATGGACAGGAAATGCTAGGGTTACTAGATATAAGCCACATTCTCCCAGCGATTCAACTACTCCCTACCAGTAGACAATATAGAGAGGCAGCAATTAGTCTTCCAGTTTACCATGCTAGCACTTAGAAAGGCTTTCATTTGAGTAAATTGCCTTTTTTGTATACTAAGTGGTACCTGGGAAATTGGATAGAGTGAACACAGCTTTCCACTGTCTAGCTGATAATCAGGTGGTAACCAAGACTTTAAAAGAATGTGACACTGCTGAAGAGCAACAAAATCAAGTTGTCACAAAGGCTTGGTCCAATTGCCATGTTTGCCCCCCGCCCCCCACCGGGGAACAGGAAGGGGCCATCTGCTTTTTCATCATCTCTTTACTGACTCCAAGTGTAGTGTGCATTAAGCAAGTAGCTTTACAGCTGAACTGGCCAGTTTTGCATCTTGGTGACGCTGGGAGACAGGGCAAGCTATTATCGATATCTCCATTTTCTCAACCGTAAAATAGAAATCAAAAGTGTGTAGTTGAACTAGTTAATGTATATAAGGCTTTCAGAATAAGTGTTTGGTAAGTTTTAGCTGTTACTATTCTCAATGAAGTTTTATTGTGTACCAATTATATGTATTCCCCGACAATTAAAATTTAGTCCCTGAGAGTCTCAGTGGATTTTTCAGTCATGCTATTTATACCTTCTTACATTTAAGCTTCTTAATATTTTAAGTAAAAATGTAAAAATATTCATAAATGAATGAGTTAACCTATCCTTGTGTTAACATTATATCTAATAATAATCTGGGAGGGAGAGGGAAGTAAAGATGGAATTTTATAGCCAAACACAAGCTTGTAGTAATTTTTAATGTTCATAAACAGTTTCCCCCAAGAGTCATTTGAGAGGAAGAAACAGGAACCGTGAAAATTGTCTTCAGTTAAGTTCCCCTCCCCCATATATCTTATCCACTTTTGTCTCTTCCTTATCTTTATTCGTACCTCTGCCTTCTGCATATCTTTGTCACTGCACTATCAGTCAATCTAGATTCCTTCTATTTTATGGGGTGGAAAACCCAACTTAAGGAAAGAGAATTTGCCGACTTAGGTACAGATGAAGTCCAAGGGTTGGGTGGTTTGGGTACAGCTCCAAAACCTTATCTGGACTCAGGCTCTCTGCTTCTGTTAACTCTGTTGTCCTCCACGCAGACTTCATTCTCAGGTTCCACATGGTGAGCATATTTTGCTGGCAAATAAAGCTGCCAGCAAAGCTAGGCCTACAACCTCCCAGACTTGGGTCTAACAAGAAAGAGCCCTTGCCTCTCATTGGCTGCTTGGACCACATGTCCATTGTGAACGAATCTTGGTGGTCAGAGAAAGCAGTCCTTTGGATGCCAAGTCTGAGTCAGAGAGTTACTTTTGAAGCTGGGAATGAAATGAATTCTACCTGAAGCATAAAGCTTAGGAAAGGGATAAGGAACTTTGATACAGAAGAAAATTAGTGTTCTGTTCACAGACATGTGAAGAGCAGCAAACACAACACTGGCTCACTATACCCATCTTGCAACTCTGATCCTGCCCAATCTATCCTCCTAGCCTCCAAATGATTCTTTCTGCTTTTTGCATAAAATCTAAAGTCTGTATGTCCTTCAAATGATTGTTTTTGCCTTTTGCACAAAATCCAAAGTCTATATATGGCATTCTAGGTTTCAACCACCCTAATTTATTCCTTACCATGCTAACTCTTGCATTCCAGGCTCCAGTTTATTTTCAGAATGTCTCTACCCTCTTATGATGTTTGATTTTCTGTCCCACCCCCTATCTTGTTCATATCTTTTTTTTAACGATTGAGAGTCCAGCTCAAATTATGCCTCACAACAAACCAGTGAAGTCAGGGTTATAATATTAACTTTATAGATGAGGACGTTGGAATGCAAAGACTAACAAACTTGGGCAAGGTTACACTGTCAGTAGGGTTGAGTTTGGATTCTCTTCTGGCATGCCACACCCAGAGTCCCTCGTAACTATATGCTTTTACCTGTGGAAAGTAAGAGGGACACCTTAATTATACTATACCCTACATCAACATCAGACACATGAAAACATGTATAGTGGAGAGAAATGTGTTATATTTGGGGTTTACCCCAATTTTATTTACAAGGACATGAGTGTTTCCCATTGACACTATTTTGTCCCTGTTATGTCTCCAGTTTGTAAAATGTGACAATCAAGCAGACTAGTGAGTACTACACATAGGTTTTGAAAAACTAAGATGTGGTTAACATTTTTAAATTTGGGTTTCAAGGTCGAAAACATTGTATAAACATGTGTTGAATACTTGTTTTCTGCCAAATGTTAGGTATCTAAAAAAGAATACAGCTCCCCACTGCCCCCAATTGTCTGCAGTCCCAAGTTGCTTGTTGTCTAGTTAAGGATACATAACTGTGATCAAATTCAACGCCATTTAGTGCCAGTCTTATAATTTGAAGAAGGTAGTTGGTTTTAGGATTTTGTTTTGTTTTTGCATGAGGGAGTTTCCAGCAACAACAACCAAGATTTAAGAGGCTTTTACTCTTGTAGATGAATGGATAATTATGATAATAATACACTTATAAGTAGACAAGTTCATTGACTTTATAGCACTTACTTGTAGGAGAAGGATGTAAATGAAAATTCAGCAGAACTTATAATTTAATATGTTATGAGAATTGCAATGAAGAAGTAGAGCCGAGGGTAGTGAGAATGTCAGAGGGGCCGTAGATACATGGGTGTTGTCAGTTTTCTGGGAATTGCTTTTCAGTCTGTGATTTGAAGAACGTAGAAAGGAGCCTGTGGCAGTCTGAGGGAAACCTCATTCCACATGAAGGGACGAAGGTATGTGGAGCAAGCGAGGCTGTAGTAAAGAATTTGGGGCATTCAAGGAAGGCCAGATATGCAGAGAAGGGTTCCTGTCAGATGAGTGGCTGCAGATGAGGCTGAAGGGGGAGGAAGAATTGGGCATATGGAGCCTTGCGGTCGTTGGAAGAAGCTTGGATTTGAGGTGCAGTGGGAGACCATTGAAAGCCTGAAGCACAGGTACATATCCAAGTTTCGTCAAGCTGATTCTTCATGCCATGAGAGAGGTGGCAAGCTATCTGCCAATCCAGAGGGAGTTGCCCTCTGGATTGGCAGGGCTATACTGAGCGGTTAGATGTGGAAATAAAGAGAGGTGGGCACATTTGAAAACTATTCAAGAGGTAGTATCTAGAATGACGTCCAGGTTCTTATCTTTAGTTACCAGGAAGTTGGAGATACCACATGCCACAAAAGCATTATGTAGTCAGATGCCTAAGAGGTAATAGGGCGGATAGTCTCATCCAAGCTCAAGAATTTCAGAGCAAGTGTTTTCTACTGGGTTCCCAGTCTAGTTTTGAACAAAGATCACGTGTAAGAACTTCCTGTTGATTCTACGACGTCTGGGGTAAAATCCAGTCTTTCCCAAAATGACCTTCCCTGCCTCCATGTTCTTTGCTTATAATTTCAGGCCGAGGACCAGCTTGAGAAACAGAGGCTACCTGCACTGAGGATATTTACTGACAGCAATGGCCTCCAGTGCCCCCCGTGCAAGCTCCCCTCAGAAAAACCCGTCCCCAGGCTTTTGCCAGCAAGGTTAGTTCTGTCCTCTCCTCTCCAGCACTCTGTCTGTTATCTCTGGGCTAATTTCTCTCTGTCTGTTAGGGACAGATTTGTGAAACCCATGTTTCAGCACTACTCTAAACTTGTAATCATACAGTCTTTGCACAAAGGACTGATAATCTTTTCCCATTTCCTTGGTTCTGGAGATAAACACTTGTGGATTTATATTGCTGTGTCTGAGCAATCCTAATTTCATTTTAAGGAGATATTATTGTGGTTCAGCACTCTCAAATAGCACTGCTTCTTTTATCATCTGTTCTGACTTTATAAGAGCATAAGATTTGCAGAGAACAATTAATATTTCCAATATTGTGAAGTTTACAAATCTGTCTTATGTACACTGTTGTGCTATTACTTATCTCAATGATACTTTGAGGTAGACATTATTATCGTTGTTACATGAGACCATTGAGACTCAGGGACTAAGTGAGCTGTCCAATGTTACTCAGCAAATGATGCCTCTCAGGTCTCAAATTCATGGACATAGCCCATGTTTTTATTTTTTGCTTTGTTACAGCAGTTTATTTACTGTGAGAGGTGAAGAGGTTATATTTCAAGATATTCTGTGACATTCTATTTGGAGATAAAGTTGTTTTCTATCAAGGCAAATGTTCTAATGTTTCCAGAGCTGGTCATTCAGAGCACTAGAGACAAGCATTTAGTGCCTAGAAGAGTTTCTTTACATCAAGAATAGCTCTGTTCCAGGAGCAGCAGGCCTGACCCTTCAGCCAACTTATAAATTTGTTCCTTCAGTTACTGCAAGAAATAAAGGAGGAGTATAGCCTGGGTACTCATGGGAACAAAATTCAGAGTATAGCTCTGCAGCTAATAGGTCAAACAGTTTCATTTTCATTTAGCAAAGGCAACAATTTTTATACCAAATGTCGTGGCCACCCATCTCAACTCAAGGGAAAGCAGAACCCAACAGGAGGAACTCCGGTTTAGAATGCAGGGCATTGCTCCAGGGAAATCCTGTTCCCAGGGGAGCATAACTTCTCTTTTTCTGGCATTCGTGTTTTCAAAAGCATGTTGTATGAAAACAAGTAAACTCTTTGGAAATAAATTTTTGTAGCAGCTCCATATCTTTATATTACTATAGTATTTCAGTGTTTGTTTTAAAAATTATTTTAACATTACAATTTGAGCAACAAAGACATGCATGGGTGAGAGCCTGACTCCATGATGTTGCAGATGAGGCTCAGAGATGCAGTGATCTGCCCAGGAAGATGGCTGAGTGCAGGCGTTCTGAGCTCCACGGCAGTGTAGTGGACGGCAGGGTCCGAGTATACAGCAATGCTGGGTATATGTAAATGGACACAAAACATGTGTTAGCTCTTCAACTGCCAAATAAATGGACAAACTTGGGTGACCTCGCAACCTTATTTCTCACCTTTCAAGATTTTATCTAAAATGCAGTTTGGGTTCCCTGAAGTGTACAGATTAGATTGAGATGTCATGTTTTTCGATCAATCCAATCAAGACTATTTTAGAGAAGTTCCCTCTGGGCCAGAGTCAAGCATAATATACTGAGGGCTATTGTTTGTCACCTGTTGTGAGTATTATTTTTTATGTGTCAGCCTAGCTAGGGTATAATAGCCATTATGTAATCAAATACTAATCTAAGTATTTCTGTGAAAGTGTTTTGTATATTTGGTTAACATCTTTCCTTTCTTTTCCTTTCCTTTTCCTTCCTTCTTCCCTCCCACCCTTCCTTCCTTCCTTCCTTCCTTCCTTCCTTCCTTCCTTCCTTCCTTCCTTCCTTATTAGTTCTATTTCTCTAGAAACTTTGACTGATAAAGGTTTGATAATAAGTGTGGTTCCAGAGGAACAGACTATTAAGGATGAGTTTCCTGAAATGGTTCTACTGTTTCTGGAACTGGTTCAGTAATATGGTTACGCTTAAAGACAGTAATGACTCTACTTCCAGTGGTGTAAAGATACTAAAAACATCGCCAGTCACCAACAGATACTCCTAATTAAAACCTCATAAAAGGCAAGGTGCTGGTTAGCTGCTGATTCTCCTCAGGATCCATCCCCACCACCTCTCTCCCTGTTTAGAGCTATGATTAGGTCCCAGTCCCAGCAGGCTCTAAGGGTTGAGGTACAGAGTATGGCCCGTAGGAGGTGTGGTAC
>PVJD01007593.1:0-82290 GCA_004026545.1 Mormoops blainvillei | reverse complement strand
GTGGCAGAGCAGGGTGGGAGATGGGGAGTGGCAGGGAAGGGGTGGGCGCGGGGCGCTGGGACCAAAGCAGGAGCCCTCCTGGAGGCCTGGAGGGGATCTGGCAGGTCAGCAGAGGCCGTTGAAGGGTTAGGAGGGGACTGGAGATGGCTTCGTGTTTTGACAGTTGCTGCCTGGGCTGCAGGAGAATTGGTGGAGGAGGCAAGAGCACGTGAGAGATGGCGGTGACCTGGACCGGGTGGTGGCAGTGGGGACCCCGGCTTCCTCTGGCACAGCTGAGCTTCCTCGAGTCCAGACCCGAAAGGATGGGGTTGAGGTCTTTCCTCTGTGAGACAACAGTGTCCCGCCTGGGGATGGACAATGGGAACTTTTTACTCCCTTTCGTGAGGTTTCGTCCTTTTCCCCTTAGGACAGGCGGGCCCCTAGGGCTTCCTCAGGGTGACTGCATGTGTGTCCTGGTGAGCCCAGTGCCCACACGGGAGGGGCACACGCAGCCAGTGGGGCAGGATGGGAGAGGCTGGTACCCAGAAATGCGACAACACCTTGGGCGTGTGGAGGCCGGGCAGGGGTCCCAAAGGACGTGGAAAGCCCTTGAAAGACAAGTTCAGGTTGTCGTGTCTGAAGTGTCACTCTGGAGACTGCGTGGGACTACAAGTGCTGAGAGGGAAGCAGGGTGGCTCTCAGCAGTGAGACCACTCGTGAGGACTTGAAGCAGTGGCAGAAGGCGGCACGACTTAGAGACTTAGGATGAAGACTTGATGGGACTCGGGTACAGAGGAGACAGGACAGCGCTCGTGAATTTTTAAATGTATTTAATCACATACAAAGGGTTCAGTGGGAAGCAGACTTTTTTTTTCTTGAGAGGCAACACACATTTGTTTGAGATTAAAAAAAGATAGCTATCCATGAAGAACTGATGCAGGCAGAAGCCCAGGGTTCCAGTCAGGAGGCAGAGACAGTGGTAGGCTTTGTTCTTTTAAATGTCCCCCCTTTTAATGTTTCCAGCCACCCTGTGAGGTGTAAGATACCCCTTTTGTACCGATAAAGGAAACAGAGGCTCCGAGATTGTAACTCACGCCCATACTAAGCCGTACAAGGAGTACCCGGATGTTTCACTTCCAAGGCTGGGCTCGTTCAGCAAGATCCCGCTTCTTCCCGCAGGAGCCCGCAGTGTCCTCTTGCCAGGAACATGACGTCCTCTTGAATAGTGGCATTGTTCCCTGTCTGCCCCTCGCCCTCTGAGACCGTGTGATAACACCAGCAAAGGCCAAACAGAAAACGGTCTGGGGCCGCCGGTTTTGCCCGGGGCTCCTCCCCGCAGCCTGATGTCTGCCTGCGGGCTGTTCCCCCGGCTTTGGGGAGACGGTGGGGCAGCTACAGGTCGGCCAAGCCGCCAGCTGGGTGTTCCTACCGGTTCAGAGCCGTGGTGAGAGGTTTGGTGGTACAGGAGGTAGAAATTAGGGCCTGTGGGGAAGCTCCGGAGTCACAGTGGAGCAGGTGACACCCGGAGTGTGGCAAGGTGATGGAACAGGAGCCCGGAGTGAGTTCACGGTCTGCCCCTAAAGCTGGGGGGGACCCTGACCGAGTTGCTACCTCTCAGAGCCTCATGTTCACCTCTGTGAGCCCGCTAACCTTTCAGACCCCCAGCCCTGGGACCCTGTCACTTCAAGTGGAGTTGGAGGTTTCCTTTCTGGAGCATCTCTTGTTCCCCTTGGCTGGTTCTCGCGTTTGCCTTTGGCTTCTGTGTTGGTGTGTCCCACCGCCACTGGCTTACCGTTAAGGAGCACGTCTGTTTGAATTATGTAACGTGTCACAGTTGATAGACAAGCTGTAAAGCAGTTAATGATTTAGCGGTTGGCGGGGTTCCTAGTAAAATGTCAGGTATATTTGTTTGCCATTCTGAGCCACGCTAATGTTAGGAGAAAACATGCAAGACTGTATTTACCACCTCGACCTCTTATAAGGGTCGGATGTCAGCCTGGCCGCGGGAGCGGTGGGAGTCGTAGCAGCTGGCACCACAGGCCTGTCGAGAGGGTTCGATGCGAGCGTGCGCGTGAAGCGCTTACTTTCCTGTGACTCTAATCTGGGCACGGAAAGTCTCAGTAATTAGTATTGTATTTGAACTAAACTGTGACCTTTAAATTTTTTATTCGTGTTGGGTTTTGTTATTTTCTTGGTTTATGCCCAAGCAACTCAGTTTGGAGGCACTAGTTTCAAGAAGCTGATGAACACATTTTGATTATTACAAAATAAGCATTTTTCCCCATTGTAATTCATTTTGACTGAATAAAAGTGATCGGTTAAGTAGCATGTGTTCCCGGCTTTGTGTTTTCTGAATTAAAGAAAGCAGTTCGTTCCACAGATCCCTCAGCAGTGACAGCCGGGGTTCAGCTTTGCCAGCCCTGGGGTTCAATTAGCGTGTGGCTCTGCTGGCTCCCTTGGCGAAGTTGCCGTGGGAGCCAGCTGTGGCTGTGGGGCGTAAGCTGGCGGCCGACGTGGTTCATAGCAACAGGTAAACCTTTTGTTAGGCATTCAGCCCAGTGTGGTCAGCGATGGGAGTGATGGCCCTACCGTGGGACAGATTTGGAAACGGGTTCAGGAGGTCTCCTGGCAGGGGAAGTGGTGTTGCCTTGACTCTAGACGCTGTGTTTTTTATCCGCCATAGGGCCCGCGCTGCCGTGTGTGGCGGGGTTGCCGTCTCTTGCCGTTCTAGAAGCTTACTCTTTGTCTGTTTGCACCTCATTTCCAGCTCAGGCGAACCTAGTCATCCTAATCAAACTCTGAGGAAACACGTTAACCAGATCATAAGGATTCATTTGTGGTTAGATGTGTGCTTGTCAGATGCACTGGAGAAGTTTCTCTTGTTGCCCAGTGATTTCTACTTTGTGACCTCTTCCCAAGTCTCCACGGGAACCAGACCACCACGAAAAGGGCCATTTGTGGGGATCCAGCCCGAGTGATGGGGGCGCTGCTGTGCAGGACCTGGGCGTGTCGTGGGGTGGGGCGTGGTGGGGGGGGCGCTGGGCGGGGCCTACTCCCTGTGCCAGGGCCTGCAGGCCCGCCAGCTGTACCCGGAGCACAGTGGATGGGTTTGGGCCCCCCTCGAAGGACACTCCAGCCCTTAGGAAGTGCACTGGCTACATGGATTACACCTAAAACTGCTTTTTGCAAGTCTCGGGTCTCCTGGGAGTAGCCCATTTATACATCAGCTCTCACGTGGGTTGCTCTTGCAGCAGGAGCTGAGCGCTACAGGAATACTGATGGTAGCAGGCCGCCACGTGGCCCAGCCTTTCCAGGGACCTGTGACTGACCTTTCCCACAAATTCTGGAGCATCGTATTCCATCACTCTGGACTGACCACAGGGGAGTTACAAGCCACCTTGTTTGGAAACTTTGATGACTCTTTGTGACATCCCTCCCCACGCTGTGCAGGAGCGGTGGATTTGCGGGTCTCTGTGCGTCCTCTTCACTGCGCTCAGGTGGGATCGCCCTGCTCGCACATGCTCAGAACCGCACGATCGTTTATTAATGGAAAGGAAGGCTGGGTTTTTCCTAAGGATATTTTTGAGGCTCTCACACACTTAAAACATGGTTTGTGCTTGTAAAGTGAAAGCGAGTTTGTAATAGAAAGTAATTAGTTTTAGGTTTTAGGTTTTTGTTATGCTAATTTAATAATTACCGTTCTTTTTTCAAAAAAGATTTTATCTATTTACTTTTAGAGAGCGGGGAAGGCAGGGAGAAACTGAGAGAAACATCGATGTGAAAGAGAAACTCTGATTTGTTGCCTTCCATATGCTCCCCGACCGGGGACCGAACCCACAACTTCCGTGCCCTGACCGGGAATCGAACCTGCAGCTTTTTGGTTTATGGGATGACACCCCGACCAACTGAACCATACCAGCCAGGGCAATAGTTACAGTTCTTGACATTTTCTCTCCCTCCTCAAAACTTCATGAACTCTTTCATTCATTGATCCATGTTCCTTTTTTCTCTTAACACCTTTTTCTTCTCCCTTTCCCATCCTCATCTTCATGGCTGTGTGGATGGCCGTGGTAGTGGACGTGCCAAACACCCGTCAGCTCTGCTGGTCGGGGCCTGGGCCTGGTTCAGCAGGTCTCTGGCTGGCCCTCCGGCTGCTTGGCTGGGACTGGATGGCCCCGGGTGGCCTGTCACAGTTTGGGCAGATGGTGCTGCGGTGTCAGCTCAGGTACCTTGGCTTGTCACTATGGCTGTCCATCCTCCCAGGAGGCTAGATGGGGCTTCACAAGACACAGTTCCAAGAGAGGGCAGGCTCCAGTGTCTAAATGCTTATTGAACTCTTGCTTGCTGATACTGCACTGGCCGAAGAAGTCGTGTGAGCGAGGGGCTGCAGCAGGGCGAGGGGCTGCAGCAGGGCGTGGTTACTGGGAGGCCAGGGGCGGGCATGGGGAGGCCTGGTGCAGCGGGGTTCGGAAGCGAGGGGAGTGTATTTGGCCAGCTGTGACTGGCAGGCTCGGTGCCTGTAGTTTATTCTCTTGCACGGGGATCCAGGCTGATGAGCGTTTATTTTGTGCCGGGAGCTGGGGGTTTAGAGAATAAGGCAGTCTCCGGCTGCCCTGGGGCTAGTTCATAAAGTACTTCTAGTCTCAGATTTTAAGCAGAAAACATCCTGTTCGGACTTGTTTTCGTGGCTTTAGAGGACAGGGACAGGAACGCTATTGGGCCTGACTTTGCTCTCAGAAAATACCGAAAGGTCCTTGAAAAATTGGTTGCCATGAAGGCTTGGTGCTGGGCTTGCAAGCTGCGGTGACGCCTTCATCACCAAGGAAACCAGAAGATGCAGCTTCCTAAAGCTCCTGGAGGCTTTTGTTATTGTTCTCTGGGATCCGATTGGCCTCGAAGAGTGGTGTTGGGGATGGGGGCAGGACCCTGCTTGCTGTCCTTTCGAAACTTCTGGGATCTGGTACTAATTGCTTTGGATGTTTCCTGCCTGGCGCTTGGTTTAAACACAAGGAGAGATTTGGGCTGCTTTCTAGGTTCTTGCGAGATGTGGCTCTGATAATTGTGCTGCTGAAAGAACAGGAAATGAGGTAATGTCTTTAATCATGTCACGTTACAGTGAAC
The DNA here is from genome assembly GCA_004026545.1 of Mormoops blainvillei. Lineage (NCBI taxonomy): Eukaryota > Metazoa > Chordata > Mammalia > Chiroptera > Mormoopidae > Mormoops > Mormoops blainvillei. The sequence continues at coordinate 77,190 of PVJD01007593.1, read as the reverse complement.
TGGGAATGTCTAAATATGGGCAGCTATGCAGCTCACTGTACTGAGTTGCCTGGTGAACTTGAAGACAGTCGGGTACTTCCCACGTTGGCAGTTTTGATCCTTCAGGGTAGACGTCAGTGTTAAAGTCTGGAGGCCCGTCTGCCCGTTGAGGTTGGAGCCCGTGTGACTTTTTGAAGTGCAGAGGAGCCCTTTCCGGACCTGCAGCAAGTGCGGCCCGAAAGAGGCCTGAGACCTTGAACCGGCAACAGGCCGCACAGGGGCGCGTGCTCACCTGCCGCCCGAGTGTACGGCAGTTCGGGCGGCAGCTCGTTCTTTTGGAAAACCTTGAAATTACTTCATATGGAGTTAATGCCAACCCATAATGTTTGAATTGTTCATACTTTTTTTGCAGATGTGTAAATGCAACATTAGTTTCTCAGTTGGTCACTATATCCATGCATATGTGGAGAGTCAAGAGTAGATGAACAATAATTGAAGAACTAGAGACAGATTTTTCAAGTTCTTTACCACAGAAACAATTTTGGGCAATCATGAAGTCTTCGGTTGACCAAGAACTGTTTAAAAGGTATTCTAAAATGTTGTTGTGTAGAGAAGGCTGAGATAAAAGACCACTTCCCATAGGCGGGAAGGGGTAACTATTTCAAAGTGATGTGAATTATTTGGGGGACCGGGAAGGGGGGGCGATTGGATTAGGCCACTGATAAGCATCTCATATTACCTTTTCAAATCAAGCACACAATAGAGTATCCAGATGTTATATTATAAAGTTATACACCGGAAATGTATGTGTGTAACGTTATTAACCAGTGTTACCCCCCCGTCCATTAATTTAAAAAAAAGATGGTTGCATAGGAGCGATTCTTTGAGTCCTGTCCTGCCTGGGAGGTTAAGAAAGGACGAGTGTGGGGGGTACGCGTTGGCAGGTCACAGCCGGAGCTCTCTGCCACAGCAGCGGGAACCGCCAGAGCGCCGTTCACGGCCCTCAGCCCTCAGCCCTTGGCCAGTCGGCAGGATCCCCCATTTTACGCCTGGGAAACCGGGGCCGGCGAACACTTCGGCTCGTCCCTGGGGCCTCGGGCCGGGCCAGGGCTGCTATCTAGTGGAAAACCACAGTAGTTGTTGCTTTCCTTAGAAAATACCTATGAGGCTAAAGCATCAGCAACAGTGAAACCATCTGACCTCGGATGGCTGTGCCAGTCCCTCCACTGTGGAAAGCAGGATGGGTGAGGGCGCGGCGCCAGTCCTGACACGGCTGTCCCTTGGGCAGGTGGCGGGCATCTGTGAGCCACGTTCGCATCTCCTGCAAACTGGGTTTCTTCACACCTGGGGGAAGGTCTCAGACACCTCTAGGGCTTGATGGGAGCGCTGAGCCCTTACCCCTGAGGGTGGCACCTAGTATACAAAGTGTCAACGTTTTCAGGGGATATTCTTAAGGTCCCATTTGCTCTGAAATGTAATGATGCTTAGACACTGATTAAGCTGCGTTTCCGTGCCCTGGAAAATTATTTTAGGCGACCTGATTCTAACGGAGAGGAAAGATTACACGTCTAAAAAAAGGGGGTTTTCAACCAGTGCTGGTGGGACACTGCAAAGCAGGCGCTCAGTAGCGCGCTGGTCGCGTGTGCCGAAGTGCGCGGCAGCGCTCCTGTCACCCGGCAGGTTGGCCTCTTAGAAGCCTCTCCTAAATAAATAATTTCAAAAGCTAGAAAAAACTTCATATACAGAGGTGGTCGTATGCGAGTGCTGGGGCCACGTCCTGCGCTGCGGGCGCAGGAAAGTAAACGATGGCATTTCAGTAAGACAGTTGGGATGGAGCCGCCGCGCTTACATCTCTGCGCCCTTCCCTGACACGCGGGAAGTGCTTTTATTCTAACGTGTAAGGAAAGTGGGATGTGAACTCTGGTCTCCAGTGACTGAAAAGTTTAAAGTAAAAGTGTGGAGGGAAGTACGTGGATGTTGGTAACAGCTATTGCTCATTGGTAGCAGGATTATGAGCTTTTTGAACTGTACTTGTCCTGTGCATTTTCCTGTTTCCAGTAAATCTGGAATTAGGAGGAAAGTGTCATTCTGGGCAAATGGAAGAGCACGGAGAGAGTCGGGCAGTGGAGACCGAGCCGGGTTAAGTGCTTGCTTCCCGTAAGTGAAGAGCTGGCCTTTGACTTTGTTTCTTTGAGCTGGATTTCAGTCCAGCCGCAGGGAGGCCTGGCACCTGGGCAGACTTGCTGAGAAGTGTCACAAGCCACCTCGGGGACGGGGACAGTGGTCCACAGCCCAGGGAGCACGCGCACCTCCCTGGGAAACGGGTTTGGCCTCTGCTGGGTTGTGCCTCGGCTGCTTCTCCCCCTGCGGGAGGGACTCGCGTTCACATCAGCTGGAAGCCCCTCCGGAGCGGGGTCGGAAAGGGGCGGTGAGAGAGCCCGCACGCGGTGCCTCGGCTCCCCTCGTTTCCCGTCCTGTGCGGAGGACGGAGAGTCTGGGTCCGAGCCTTCGCCTGGACTGGCAGGTCGCCGGGGTTCGGAGACATGGATGTCTGGTTTTTGTACTGACGTTTGCCAGGTGTTCCAGTTAAGGGGACATCCCAGACCTTTAATTTTAATTCCAGCCTTAACTCTCTTCCAGGGTATTAATAAATGACTTTTTACCTGGGAAATAGAAGTCGCCTCTGACTGATTTTTCTCTTTAGGGCTCACAGATGGATTCCCTGGAAAAGACAACAAATAGAAGCGAACAAAAGTCAAGGTAAATAGAGCGAACTCCACCTTCGTGCAGGTTTGTCACATCCGTCCCCAGTCTCCCCGTTACTCAGCATCTACAAAGGCGAAAGCGCGGGGAGGACCCCGGTCGGGATGGGGTCTCGGGCTGTGCGATCACCTTTGCGTCAACATCAGAAACATTCTGGAAGGCAGTTCCCCTGCTGCCTCAGGAAGCAGCTGTAACCTGGTCTCACCAAACAATAAGTGATCAAGGGGCCCGGCGAGGGCTAGGGTGCCGGGCTCCACTGTTCTGCTGGTTATAAGGCGATGCAGGAAGGAGGCCCTTCTCTTGGGACGGACTGTGAGTGGTAAGTGGCAGAAAACCAGCATCCTGCCAGGAGTTTTATCTGCCATGGGAAGCAGGGATCATTTCGTCATCACAGCTGTTCACAGGCTCTTTGCTGCTTCAGAGAATTAAAATGCCTGAGCCTTTTGTTCAGTGATAAATATCATTTGTACGCGCAGTTAACCCCTGTGGGCTCCGGGGGAGCAGGCGCGGCTGTTCCCCGGCCCTCTGTGGAGTGAGGCTGGACAGGCGACGTAAGTGGGAGGCAGCAGTGCTTCATCTCCAAGGAGCGAGGCGTTGGGGGCAATGTTTGTGTGTGTCCAGTTCAGGCCGAGCCCGACCGAAAGTGTCACAGGCCTTCCAGATGGTGCCAGTATTTCCATGTTGACTTTCATTTTCTCCCTCCCTTGTTTTCAAGTAGAAAGTTTTTAAAAAGCCTCATCCAGAAACAGCCACAGGAACTGCTCCTGGTGATGGGGACGGGCGTGAGTGCAGCGGTGGCCCCGGGCATCCCTGCCCTCCGCTCGTGGAGGGGCTGCCTGGAGGCCGTGCTGGAGGCCGCGGAGCAGCTGGAGGTGCTGCACCCGGGGGATGTGGCCCGGTTCCGCAGGAAAGTGACGAAGGACCGGGACCTGCTGGTTGTGGCCCACGATCTGATCCGGAAGATGTCACCTGTGAGTCTCAGACAAGCACTTCCGGGTTACGGGGGTGCCTGGCTCTGGGCCAGGCTGGTGAATCTGTCACTTGAGTGTTTAGATTCCCACGAGCCCACATAGGGGCTTTTTTCAGCAGAGTCGCCTGACGAACCAGAACCCCTTAAGTCCATCAGAATACCACCTCCCGAGGCTGTGGGGCCAGGGGGCGGTGTGCGCTCCTCAGATAACCGCCCACGTTCCCCGGAGCCAGGCGGTGTGACACTGTCAGGGACGGCATCAGGCTGCTCTGGGGAAGGACCCTGGGATTCCCTACCGCTTGGTGACGGGGGTCCAGGCTGGCCAGCCACATCTCTTGGGGTAACAAGTGGTTCCTAGGAGCACTTCAAGGTGGGAGAAGTTGTAGTTTGTCTGCAGGTGAAAATGACCTCGTAGGGCGGAGGGGTGCTTGGTGCTGCAAGAGACCAGCACCCAGTGAGGCCCCCGAGCTGGGGGCCGGTGCAGGGTGGGGTTGGCCCTCCTCAGGTGTGCGGCTAGGTCTTGATCGCATGGGCGAGCTGCCACGCAGGCGCAGATGCTGGGGCATCGGACCATGTGTTGGGCTTGGGGTGGCTTTCTCCCCGTCACTCCTGTCTTCACTGAAGCAGCACAGCCTCCTCTGAGAGTCGGGGTGGGGGGGAGAGGCTGGAGGGCTCGCCCGGGAGCGAGCACAGAGAGGGAGTCACGAGGGAGGCAGGGCGAGTCTGGGCTGCCGTGAGGAGAGGCCCACGGCCTGCGGGAGGGTGGTGGCCTGGCCGCGCTGGGGACTCCTTGCTGCATGCCCGCTGTGCCGTCCTCACCTCACAGCCCGCACTCCAGGTTAGGGCCCCACGCCTGCTGTGACTGACTCCGGTGCATGGGAAGGGCTTGCAGTGGAAGTCATGTAGACCATTTCCATTTTCATCATGTTGGCTGGTGTCACATGGGGTCATACCCAGCTTTACCAGAGCCTAGGAACAGTTTCCAGCTGGGTGACTGCTGAACGTGGGTGTTCAATTGATGAGGGGCCGATAGCGTCGCAGGGCAGGTGGGCCCGACCTGCCTGCCGCCTGTTCTGTGCACGAAGCCCTGTGGGCACAGCCGCGCTCAGGCCTGGACACGCTGTGGCGCAGAGAGGAGCTGTAGCAACAGAAGCCGGCCCGCAAAGCCGAGGATGGTTCCTCTCCGGTCCTCTGTAGGCAGAGCCCTGGACCCTATCCTGGGAGAATGGGGAGGCGTCAGGAGACCAGAGAAGTGTCACGGGGCTGCAGGGCAGACCCAGGGCCATTCAGAGGAGGGCATTCATTTGGAGAGAGGCTGATAGGTTGCCACTTGCTTAATCAAGGAGATGAGGATTTGGAGCTTTATTCTACTCTTCTCTTTACTTTCGCATATTTTTGAAAACTCTCTTAAAAAAAAAAGGGGGGGGAAGCGCAGGCAGCCAGGAGGGCTGCGTTTTCTCCGCCTGTGTTTGGCGGGTTGGCGACAGGCAAGGAGTCGGTGGAGGGCCAGGCCGCTGGGGTTGGGTGCTGCCCTGGGATAATTCCCGCAAAGCCAGGGTGGGGCGGGGAGGCTGGGAGCTTACTGAAGGGAGTCGCTGCGGTGGCAGCTTCTTCTAAGCTGCTTCACGGAAGACGCCAGGCCAGCAGGGGTGTGAGAGACAAGGTCAGCAGTAGCAGGGTCCATGGCCTGCAGGTCAAGATGGGGCTGACGTCCTGCGAGCCTGCAGGTGCTAGAGTTGGGCGGATGGGAGGGAGAGGCCGGGCCTGCGGCTCTTGGTAATGGTAAGGGCTGGGCTGTGGCCATGGTGTGATGGCCGAGCTAGGACCAGCTCACTGGAGAGAGGCAGAGGAAGGTAGAGGCCAGGGTGCAGGAAGGGTCCCCCAAGTGGTCCTGAAACCAGCGCAGACTGCGATGGAAGGACAGCCAGGGAGCCTTGACAGTGACCAGGGCCACCCCACCCCTGCGGTGGTCCAGGGACCTGGATGGAGGGCAGTTTTCTGTTGGGGACGAGAGGTGAGGATGGAGATGTAGGGGGCTTACCAATGACATCCCCTGGGAAGATGGGAAGGGTGTTCGTGATTGGGGAAGGTGTGAGAAAAGAGAGTGCCCAGAGCGATGGCACGAGCGATAGCTTGGGAGTCTTATGACAGCTGACATCCCCAGGGACAGAGAGGTGGATTCAGATACCGAGGCAGCTGGTGATGGTGAGGCAGGGTGGGCACGGGCATTCTGCGTGGCCGCATGGTCCGCTGCATTGCCCGTCCCAGCGCAGGTGGCCCTTGGTGCCACAGCCAGAGGCCACATCTCACCCTCATCCTGTTGACCATCTTAGCAGTGTGTGCCACACTGTCTGCCACCTAATTTGAGATGCTGCAAAGACACACCATTTCCTAGACCCCCAAGGAGTAGTTTGCAGCTCTCAGAGGGAAAGTCTCTCCCTTGGTCTTCAAGGCCCCATTTCATGTGGTTCCGGGTCACCTCTCTGACCTCAGTGCTGACACAGCCCCTCACTCTGCCGCACAGGCGCCTCGCTCACCTGTGTTCCCGCCCGTGCTGCTCCCTCAGTGCCCTGGCACTGGTTCTTCCTGCTGCTGGGGGTACTCTCTGCAGATGCCCCTTCTTGATGTCTGTGACCCAGCCACCGTGTGCCCCGATCATCTCTGTCCCCCTTTTTCTCCTTCACTTTCCCCAAAGCATTTAGCACCCTTGATGCATCCTCATGTCTCCCTCCTCCAGAACTTAATGAACTGCGAGGTCAGCGGCCTCTGCCCACCCTCCCTCCCTCAACCACAACGCCTAGCGCTTTACCTGGGTGGGTGCTCACGTTGCTGGGAGGTGACTGTTTTGCTAACTCCTGGCCCTCCTCTCCACAGCGGACGGGCGACACCAAGCCCAACTTCTTCCAGGACTGCCTGATGGAGGTGTTCGACAGCCTGGAGCAGCACATCCAGAACCCGCTGGTGCTGCAGTCCATCCTCAGCCTGATGGAAAGGGGCACGATGGTGCTGACCACCAACTACGACAACCTGCTGGAGATCTTCGGGCAGCAGCAGAGCAAGCCCATGGAGTCCTTGGATTTGAAGGACAAGACCAAGGTATGGGCTGAGGGGTCCGTGGGTGGGGGGCGGGTGGAAGGGGACAGGCCCCGCGCGTGGGCAACGCTGCGGCTGTGGTGGAACAGGCGTGAGTCTCTGCAGCGGGGGTTGGTCATAGCGAAAGGTGCCGTCAGCTCTCCACGCTCCTCTGACTTGGCCTTGACCTTGTGCAAGGCCCTCCCGTAGGCAGCTCCGGCGGAGGGGCAACACCCTCAACTTCCCGGGACTCACCTAACCGCCTGCTCTTGTCCTTTGGGTTCTGTCCGGCTGACCTGCAGGGGTTTCTCACCTGCACTACTCGCCGTAGTCATTGTAGGAAGCAGCTAAGAAAAGCAAAATCATCCACGGTCCCAGTGCTGTGATTTTTGGTTAATTCGCATTTTTTAAAAAATAAATTGGCACTGATATATATATAATCCTGATTTTTTTTCCTTAATATTACACTGTGAGCAATTTCCTGTCATTAAGCTGTTTTTATTTTTATTTTAAAAAATATTAAAGGATTTTTAATTTATTTATTTAATCCTTATCCAAGGATATGTTAATTGTTTTTAGAAAGAGAAGAAGGTGGCAGGGGGAAACACTGATGTGAGAGGGAAGCATTACCTCCAGTACACACCCCGACGGGGGACTGAACCCACAAGCTAGGCATGTGCCCTGACTGGGGGTCGAACCTGCGGCCTTTTGGTGTACGGGGTGACGCGCCAGCCAACCGAATCACTCATCCAGGGTTTTTATTTTTTTATTGATTTTTTCCCTCTATTTATTTGGGCTTTGATCTTGCCGTGGCTGCTGCTTTATACCCTTAGCAGCAGCGAGTCCAGTGGCTCTCCAGGTTGAGTGTTGTATAATTTGGTTGTAATTTAGATGTGGTCATAGGAGGAGGCGAGCATGGTGTTTACTCTGTCATCTTGACCGGAACCCCATTAAACTATTTTTAAAAGCATGATTTTAAAGGCCAATATAATTGTAAAACTAAAGTATATTGGTTGCCCTTTCTCCCTTATTGTTAGTGCGTCTTCACTCATAAATAAATAATGCTGCAATGAAAATCCTTACACTTCGGTGTCTCTCTGGTTATTATTTTAGCATAAATTCCTAGAAGAGTTTCAAGGTCAAAGGGTACGACTTTTAAAGACGGGTGATATAGCCCTGGCTGGTGTGGCTCAGTGGATTAAGCGTTGGCCTATGAACCAAAGCGTCTCACCAGTTCTATTCCCAGTCAGGGCACAGGCCTGGGTTGCCGGCCAGGTCCCCAATAGGGGGCGTGCGAGAGGCAACCACACATTAATGTTTCTCTCCCTTTCTTTTTCTCTCCCTTCCCTTCTCTCAAAAAATAAAATCTTTAACAAAAAAAAAATTAAGGCAGATACAAATTACAAGATGTTGAAAGCAAGATTACCAGTTCATAGTCCTGCCAGTTGTGTGTAGAGTGCAGGCAGACCTCACTTTATTGCATTTCATAGGTTTGCATTTTTTACCACTTGAAGGCAAGACCCTCACCAGCAGAAAGATGACACTTGCTTTAGTGCGGTGGTCTGGAACCAAACCCGCAGTGTGTCTGAGAGTTGCCTGGATCCATTTCCTGTATCTTGTCAACACATGGTGTTACTAAAAGATAAAGCAAAATACATTTCACCCATAGGATAGGTGAACATTTTATATTTTTATTTCTCTTATCAGTAAGGCTGAATGTAGTTTTATGTTAGTGACTATATTCTTCTATAGTATTTTCGTGTGTTTTGTGTATTTGTTTAGAGATTGTATATTATTACTACTGACGGACACCGCCACCAGGCTGTCTGGCTCACTTCCCGAGGAAGGGCCTCAGCCTGGCCCTGCGCACCGGAAGCCGTCGCGAGCGTGGCTCGCTGAGGCCCAAGTCGGGCCGAGGGCTCTGCCGCACCCCGAGTTCCCCTTCGGTGGCCTTTCTCACAGAGCTTGGCCAAGAACGCGTACTAGGTGGCCTTGTGCACAAACCTTGGCCACAGGCTGTACCCCCGGTCAGGGTGGCGCTGGGACTGCTGAGCAGGCCTCCTGGTGCAGTCGCACCTCTTTGAACAGACACCTGCTTACGTGCCCGGGGGACATGGCCCACCTGGGAGGCTTGCTCACTGTCACAAATGGTGTCTCTGGAAATAAATACAAACGGCATATGGCAAAAACCTAGCTGCTCATCTGCTTTGCTGTGTTAGAGCTGTTGGTGTCTGTCTGGTGTGTCAGCACTGCCTGCCGAGGCGTCTTTGCAAGGACCTTTATTCTGAATCTTTAATGGAAATGAATGTATGGCAATTAATGTGGTATTTTTTTCATAAATGTTTTCTGGGCGTTAAAACGCTATACACATAGCAGTAATTGACGTATAGCGGGTAACTCAGACGAGAGCGTCCTCGTAAGCCCTTTAAAGTGATCAGTCTTAACAGCTTGCTGTAAACTCAGGGGCTCAGGGTATTTTCTGCATACCTGTCTCTGTCTTAAAGTTCTTTTCGATGTGATGTGACAGGAGTAGCTAGTGCTAACAGCTGAATTACGCTTAGGTTTCAAAGGTATAATTATCAATGCAAACTTCTCTCTTGCTCTTTCTAAGGTAGGTCTGAAAAACCACGAATCCAGTTTAGACATTTCCTTCTTATATCTGCTTTCAGTAATACCAGGTTTCTTTGGGCTTGATTCTTGACAGGTCCTTCAGTGGGCAAGAGGCCACGTCAAATATGGAGTTCTCCACATCCATGGCTTGTACACAGACCCCTGTGGAATGGTGTTGGATCCCTCGGGATATAAGGATGTCACTCAAGACCCAGAAGTGATGGTATGGCCACCCGATTCGGCATTGCTTATACCCCTGAGGACTCTGGTGGCAGCACTCTGAGTGGTTCCTTGGCCTCCATGCATTCTGGCCCTTGGTGGCCATGCGGCTTCGGGGATGGGGCTGCGCTCATGTCGCACAGACGCTCCTTAGACACTCATTCATGGCCTTGGTCCCATCCGACTCACCTTGCCACCAGCCAGTCTGTGACTCAGCTGCTCAGAGACAGCTGAATATCTTCAGAGTGACTTGCAGGCCCACAGGGTCTGCGATGTTATTCTCTGGCCACTTCTCCTTCCTTGTCATCTTTCTGTGTTTCATCCATGCCTCCCGCTGTCTGAAATCCTCCCCTCTCCTTTCTCTTCTTAGCGCTCTCTCTAGCTTGTAGAACCTACTTTTAAATTCCACTCTCTGGGAGGCTTTTTTGATATCAGAGATAAAGTGTGGAAACTTGCTTCCCTGCTTTTTATAAACTCCTTTGTTACAGTGCTAAGAACTCATAGGGTCTTTGCTGAGTCCCTATGAGCCCAGGGCCGGTGCTGGCCCCTCGGTACTGGCCCTGGGCCTGTGGGACGTGGCCAAGTGTGGTGCCTGGTTGGGTGGCTGAGGTTCCTTGGTGCTTTGGTGATGTGTCCTGGGTCAGGAGACACATGAGCTGATACTGATCATCTGGGACATGGGGTGTCCGAATTGGTGGGTCTCCACTGCAGGCCCAAGTGACCCCACCTGTGACCACTCCTGGGGGTCACTGTCATTGGTCCCACCTCAGCTCTGCTGTCCTCACTCCCCAAAACCCTATTCTCCTAACACAAGTCTCTGTTCCCCAAAGGTTCCCACCCATGATACACTGACACATGTTATTTCTAGGGTGTGGCCTGGGCAGTTCTGAACTGAGACATTTAATATCCTTATTGTATGTTTTAAAATCATACATGACAGAGATCGGAGTGAGTGCACTCAACTCAGCATTGGTTGGCAGAGTGGGCCGTCAGCTTTCCCTACTTTGGGTTCATGTTCCCTGGACGTTGACTTGGGCCAGGGCCAGGTCTCCTGGCCGGAGAGGAAGAGGTGCTGCCTCTCTGTTGGTCAGTGTGGCCCTGGGAAAGGCTGCCGGGGTTGGCGATGGCTCAGAAGTGCAGTTATGTGGCTTGGGGGTCACCCAGGCCTGCAGTCCGTCAGAGAAGCAGCTGGTGTTTGGTCGGTTTCTCAGGAGGTGCTCCAGAACTTATACCGCACCAAGTCCTTCCTGTTTGTGGGCTGCGGGGAGACCCTTCGGGACCAGATCTTCCAGGCGCTCTTCCTGTACTCCGTGCCGAACAAGGTGGACCTGGAGCACTACATGGTCGTGCTCAAGGAGAGCGAGGACCAGTTCTTCAAGCACCAGGCCGACATGCTGGTGCACGGGATCAAGGTCGTGTCCTACGGCGCCAGCTTTGAGCACTTCCCGGGTTATGTGCGCGATCTGGCCTCGCAGATCTGCAGACAGCGGAGTCCAGGTACGGGGGCCTTTTCACTTCTCCGTGTGCAAAACCCAGAGGGTCCTTCCAACCCCCCACCCCCCTCTTTTGAGATACAATGTATGTACCACAAAATAAAATTGAGATCTTAGTTTACTTACCATGAAATTCACCAGTCTTTTTAGCTATTTTCTAAAAATGCCCCTGTGCACTTTAAAGCCGGAAGGCTGTTGTGACAGCAGGGGTCTGTGATCTGAAGACTGTGCCCACGTGGAACTGCACGCGAGGCTGTGCCAGGCGCCATGCACACTGTGGGTCAGCTGACCGAGACAGGAACCTGAATCCCACAAGTGCTTTGTATCTTTATCCTGTCACAAAACTGCAGGGTGCGTCTTTCACATCACACCGTTCCCTTGTTCAGCTGAGCGCAGCCCACGTCCAAGTGACTCTCCCAGCCCTTTTTTGGGGGATTGTTCATCTGCCAGGAGTGACCAGGATCACTGAGTGACTCTTAAATTGGCCATCTTGACATAAGGGGCAGCTAATGGCTCTGGGCTGGTGTCATAAATCATGGATGGCAGCAAACTTGGAAGTCTGTAGCGACTGTCATTTAATGGTTATAGGAAACTCATGCACACAGCGCAGTGGGTTCACCACAGAGACAGGCGGCTGGGTGTGACCAGTGGTGACGGTGAAGACCAGAGACACTAAGATCATGGGTGACAGATGCACAGATGCTCTAACACCCAAGCTTTTTCCCATAAGCCCTTTTCATAAATAGTAAAATGAGCCGATTTAAGTGGCATTTCCATTAATGAAGGTATGATAAAGGCAGTAGTTAGTTTCTTACTAAAAGAGAAGGGAGCTACCCCGTGTCACACACCTATGAATTGTACATTCATGACCTTATTTCGTGTTCAGTCACAGTGCCCACTGTGGCTAAGTGCTGAGCGATACAGACGATGAGACGAGCTCAGAGGTGAACGACTTGTCTGGTGGGCGCCGGGTACTTGAAGCTGGGATGGTGTCCTGGACTGAGCAGGGTGAACCGTACCGTTCAGGGCGTCCCTGAACAGGCCTGTGTGTTGGCTCTGGAGAGGGACAGTGTTCTCGTCACCTCTGCCCCTGCCACCTCTCTCGCCTCCACACACACACACACACACAAGCATCTGGGACACCAGGACCTGCATGAGCTCAGGCTCCTGAGGCATGCCGCCGAGTGCCTTCCTGTCCCCCCGACACCCCTTTTTCAGACCTTGTAAATCTGTGTCCTTAGGGACATTTGTTCCTACATTCATGAGGTGCCTCTCCTGGCTGGAGACGGTGGCATACTGGAGATGACAGAACTAAGTGACAGCTGGTGCCAAGCCGAGCTCCTTGCATGCCAGGCCACCTCAGGCACTTCACATGTGGCCCCTGGGAGTTGGGGAGGAGAGGGCAGTAACCAGTCCACGGTCCCGCAACGTGCCAGGTCTGCATTCAGGCCGGGCTGCGGCCTTGCCAGCCCGCTGTGCCGGCCGGGGGGCGGGGTGGGCGCATGGAGACGCGGCCTGCTGATTGTTTTCCTCTTTTCCCAGATGCCGACCGAGTGGACAGCACCACATTGTTGGGTGAGGCAGATCTTGAATTTTATCAGCCTGGTGTTTGCCTACACATTCTGTTGTCTTTCTGCCCCCATTTGCAAGATCACGCCAGTGTCTGCACGTTACATACTTAGCCTTTGCCCTGTCCTGGCGGCTCTGCGGGTTGGAGTGTTGTCCCATATACCGAAAGGTTGGAGTTTCGACTCCCTGTCAGGGAACACGCCTAGGTTGCAGGTTAAATCCCCAGTTGGGGAATAATGGGGGTGCAAATGCTTGGTGTTTCTCTCTCATGTCAGTGCTCTCTCCCCCTTCCTCTCTCTCTAGAAATCAAACCTATATAAAAAAAGCAAATACGCAGCCAGTGTTAACACAGCTGTGCCACAGATGAGACACAGCAGTGCCTGCATGACGGTCCCTGCCACAGGTTAAAGCGCCTCCTTTCCAGCAGGAAGCACGGTTTCATGGAACATGGGCCCGAGAATAATTCCCGTCCCACAGCCGAGATTTCCAGGGGAATGAGGACCAGGTTCTGTTTTGGTAGAACATTTGGTCTGAAACCTCCTAACTATGACCCATCCCTTTCAGAAATTCTAATTGCAAAGGTTCTAAGCTTTCATATAAAATTTTCTATTTAATACATGTTTGAAGTATAAATGCTTTCTCAGCTGGGCTCAGCTCTGCCTGTTTCTGAGTTAATAAGGTATGGCTGAGCTGGGTGGCTACCTACGTTCTCCTTGGGTGAATTTGGCATTGGCTTTCTCCACGCTGGTCAGTCTGTCAGTCAGAAGGGGCTTGGCTTTGGAGTGGGGCCCCTGCTGGGCTCAGCGCTCCAGATATGAAACTTGTGAGTGGAGTGGCTATCAGTTCAGGCTCGACAACACTTGTACTCATCTTCCTGTGTCTACCTGCTTCCCCGTGAAAGGACACGTTCATTATATTTGCGCTCACTTCAATGTGACCCCCAGCACCCACCTTTTCTTCTGAAAAAGCATTAACTAGATAGACGTCACCTGGAGTAAATCAGGCTCATACACTGCTCAATGGAAGGTGGGTTCTGGAAGAGAAACCTTTGATTTATTATTGATTGATTAATCGGAGAGAGAGAAATGCTGATTTGTCATTCCATGTATTTATGCATCATTGGCTGCCTCTTGTGTGTTCCCTGACTGGGGATTGAACCTGCAACCTTGGCGGTTTGGGATGACGCTCTAGCCAACTGAGCTATCCAGCCAGAGCCGAGATGAGAAGCTTTTTAATAAACGTCTTCATCTTTCAGGGAATGCGTGTCAAGGCTGTGCAAAGAGGAAGTTAGAAGAGAATGGAACTGAAGTTTCAAAACAATTGCGACAATCAGGTACCGGATAGAGCTCTGTGTCGGGAGCCTCTGCAGATCTGCCTGACTCATGGGCATTGCAGCCACAGCACTTTGTTTAGTGGCCTTGTTGCTGGAAGGAGTGATGCATGACATGTGCTATTTGAACCATCCCAGGGGACTCGCTTCTAAACACTTCTGTTCATTTAGGTTAACATGTCATTGAAAAACATACAGAGAAAGTGCAGGTTGTGGGCCAGGCAGTGAATTTTCATAACGCGAATACATCAGTGTAATCACATCCTGCTCTAGACACGGAATGTTATCGGGAACCACCCCCCTACTTTTCAGTCACTCCCCCACCTCCCATGGGTGACCACTGTCCTGACTTATGACACCTTGTCTCCAGAGAAGACCACTTTAAATCATTTGCTTTTTTTGTTGCCTCTATGACTGGATATTGACTTCAACTTTTTACTTCAATAGATCACCTCCATTGGCTCCGGAAAGGCAGTCTCCCTCACTCACTGTCCCTCTCTCTCCTCCTGCTGTTGGTCACTCCTTGTTCTTTAAGTGATGCGCTTCTTCCTGCTTCCTAGTGTGAAGCTGGGCTGTGATGGGCCACCCTCCTCCCCTCCCCTTCCTCATCTCACTTCCCTAAGTCATCCAGGTCCATCTCCATGGCTACAGGACTGAAGGAAATCGGCCCTAGCCTGGCTGTAGATTGACTCCAAGCTGGAGAACAAACTCACTCACATTATTAAAACAGTGGGGATGCCCTGGCTGATGTGGCTTAGTGGATTGAGTGCCGGCATGTGAACCAAAGGGTCACCGGATTGCCAGTTCAATTCCCGGTCAGGGCACGTGCCTGGGTTGCTGCAGCCCAGGTCCAGTTGGGGACGTGCGAGAGGAAACCAGTTGATGTTTCTCTCCCTCTCTTCCCCTCAAAAATAAAATCTTAAAAAACAAACAAACTAAAAAAACCCAGTGGGAATGTTTTCCTAGTTAGCCAGCTGTGTGCTGTGTTTATGGGCCCGGCATCCCAGTTTCTGTGCCAGTGGCAGGATGTGTTCCCATGTCAAGGTCAAGTATTTCCTTACTTTCCACTAATAATGTTCCTTTTCTGATTGTTGCATGTTGATGTTACCTGTGCATTTTCTTTTTTGAGGAGTTTCTAGATTTCTCTTTTCCCCTCTTGTCCAAAAGTTATGTTTCACAGTATTTTTTAATGTATGCATTGTCTGACACATGGCCCCTCAGTTCGTGAGATGTCTTCCGACCTTCTGGTCCGTTCTGCTGCTTGCTGGTCCCCCGGTCACCTCGCTGTTCTAGATTCCTGTCAGGTCTTCCTTCACCCGCACCCCCCATTCTGCTGGAAGCTTCTCAGGGAGCTCCCGCAGGCTGAGTCCCCTAGGGCTGGTGTGTCTGCTGTGTCTTTGCCTGGTCCTCGTATCCTGTGGTTGGTTGGAGTGTAGGTTCTTGGTTTGTAACGTCCCCTTGGACCTCCACCATCTTAAGTGTCCAGGTTTCCTGCTGAAGAGTCTGATGCCAACCTAGTTCTCAGCGATTCTTAGTCGGCCTGTTGGTTTCCTTTCTGGGATTTTAGGATCTTTTTCCTTGATGTTTAGAAATTTTGTGAGGATATATCTAGGTAGATTTCTTTTATATACCTCCATTTTTTCCCCATTTCTCCAGTTCTGGAATAATCTATGGTTTTCTTGATTATACCTATCTGCTCTCTTCCCTTTCTTCACATAAGTTGGGATCTCCTGGATTGATTTCCACTCTCTTGTTTCTCTAATGTTTTAATTTTCATTTTTTCAGAATCTTTCTGAGAGATCTTCAAAATTATATCCTGGCTTTTGGGTTAAATTTTTATTTTGACAGTGTTATTGTTAATTTCTAGGGGCTCTTGTTTTCTGAGTTATTCTTTCACATGGTCTGTTATTTTATGACTGTAATATCTTTTTAAATCTCTTGAGAAACCAGAGGCTTCTCTGCGCACCTGACTCTACTTTATTCCCGAAAACATTGGTAAGGAGGGTTTTCAGATAACAGAGTTTATTTTTTATTACTTTATAAGGAAACCGCAGTAAAATACTCAAACACCTATATAGTAATCCACCAAGAATTTTTGGAGCTATGAAGCATTTCCCTAAGTTGCTGGTGACTATTTAACATGTAAGCTGACTCCTCAGTGGGTATGTGTGAGCTGTACTGGGATGTGTATTTTATTCTACAACATAAGGATCATGTACTATTGAAATAGTCTGTTGTAGATACAAAGATTCTACAAGGAATGCAAATAACATGTAATCCAAGAAAGTCAACAAGTGTTAAAATGGCTGCTTGCAGAGTGAGAGGTGACTTGAGTTAGGACTGGTGGCAGGAGACAGATGAGGCTGTCACCTCTTGCTGTCTCTTGGTGGGTTGAGGGGAGTGTGTACTGGGGACCTTCTGGGAGAATGGCTGAGCTACAACTGCAGCAGATTACACAGGCCCTCCCCTCGATTTTGCACAAATTCAGTGTTTGGTACAACTCAGCGTATAGTTGTTAGAATTCCATTGTGATAGCATTTTGTATAAAATTCTTCGAAGTCTTGTAGCAAATATGTGGACTGTGAATTCAGCTAGTAGAGAAGTGTAACTGAGTATAAACAAACAAGACTTGTGTGAGTCGTTTCCTTGGTGCCAGTTCTTATCCACTGGCGTCTTCAAGGCCAGCAGATGTTTGGAAAGGCAGGCCCAGGCGGCGGTTCTTGGAGGACAGTGGGGATTTCCCCTGCTGCCGCGAACTAACGGCTTTCCTCCCGTGGTGGGGACTCAGAGTGGGAGTGTGTGGAGCAGGCGGCAGGGCCTTCTGCCTGGTGAACTTGCTGTGCAGCAGTGAGCAAGCCAGCTGGCACCATCCCTGGGCCCATTTGATGCCAGTGCCCCCGTCAGCGGCCAGCTTCTCCCCGGGCAGCTGTCTGCTTAGACAGGGCCCTCAGTCTCTTTCTCGCAGAAAGCTTGTCCTGTTCTACATGTGGGTGAGAGAGACCGAAGTCCATCTTCTTGGTGCTGCTGGCCACTGCTGCAGGCTGGAGAGCTGAGGGGACTGTGGCGGGCTCCTGTCTGTGGACTGAGCTTCATCTGTCTTTGCACTGGAACAGGCTCCATTACATGGGCTGAAACTGCCCCCCGCCCCCGGTGCCCTACGAAGGGAGAGAGCACCCATGTTTAAGGATGCAGATTTCCACATATCTTTGCAAACATAATGTCCCCTGATGGCACAACTCACATGGTCATTTCTGGACCATGGCTCCTGTTGCCACTGTGGAGGCGTGTTCTGAATCTCCGGCACAAAAGGAAAACTAGAGAGGTTCTCTGAAATAGAAATCCATGGCAAGTACTTATTGAAGCTGAACCGTAACATTTTGCTATTCTTTTTGTTTAAACAGATGATGCTGGAGCATCTTGAAATCTTTAAAACCAATTAAAACCTGCAACTTGAAAACCAGCCTTCTGTAACCACAGTGCCGTACCCGAACGATGAGGAATGTCAGAGAACTCTGCCCGGATCCCTCACTCTAAACCGTCATGCTCCCCAAGAGCCCTGCCGGGGTGTGGCCTGTGAGGCTGGGTGGCAGTCCCACCGCGTGTTTAACTGCCCGGGGAGTGAAGCGCACATGTCAGGTACCCTTTGTGAGGGCTGGTAGACAACTACCTCAGGGGCCCAATCGGCAGGAAGGAAGGTGCCTGGTATGCTGGGCTCCCACTTGACACCCCTTCTTTGTCAAAGTGGGTTTTTCTAATAAAAGGGGGAGAATGACGACTGTCCAAGCAACAGTAGTTGCCAAAGAGAAAATAAAAAACTGGACTCTTAAATTTTACAATTTTTATGCAGAAACATCTGTTACCATAGAAAAACTTTTCAGGTGTGTGTTATATTGTTACATAGTAAAAAATATTCGAGGCATTTAATCTGCCAGTGAGAGTGGTGTGACTTTTTAAAAGAATGACTGCATCAACAACGCTTCTTTGGAATTCCGTAATTTTAGTAACTTCAGTTCCAAAGAGTGACAGTTCTAACTATTCCAAGCAGCAAAGTCATGAGGAAACAGAGGGAGGGCCTTTTCAAAAGTGTAGTTCAGCGATGTGCAAGTTTGTTTTGCGGCTGGTAACCAAGAAGTTACACGTGGAGCACAGACCAAGTTTTTAATTTTGAGTTAGAGTATGAATCTAAGCTTTCCAAGTTTATCTGGGGCTGGGGAAGGTTCAGCCTCTCTGTCCTCATCTCCTGACATCCTCTCCTACGGCCCTGTGAAGGGATTTGCACAGAGCATGGTAGGCTGACTTTGCAAAGGGAGCGGCTGCAGCACTGGAGATGCCAACACTAGAGTTTTCTGGGCCCCTCTCGGGCGGGTGGCAGAGACAGCTGCTGCCTGCAGGGCTCGTGTGGGGGGCTGCTCTGCGACCATGGCCAAGGCCCTGCTTGGTTTCTGTTTCGGAGGCTATTTTTATGTGACATATCTAGCTAAGCACTATGACACTTCCTATTGCTGGCCCTGGAGCTGTCCATAGGCATAAAGAACAAGAAATACAAGGTTGGGGTGTAGGGACTGAGATAAGCCACAGACCTGCTTCAGACTTTTGTCTTCTTTTCGAAGCATGAAAAACAAACTTTTATGCTACTCTGGTCATAAATAAAATTTTAACTTCAACTTTGTGCGCTCAACTTTTCCTCAGTTATGACAAAGCTTGGTTTAATTTAATGAGACTTTTTACCATGAGTTGTCACTCAGTTATGAAATCAAGTGATTACCTGAACGTGTTTCAAGTTTTTAAAAAGCAGACATTATAATTTTTTAAAGACTCACAGTGCGATCAGGGATGGCTACGTGAAGCTGCAGGTTGTCCAGACACAGGGCACGGCAAGGTCACGAGCATGCAGAAGTCACGCAGAGCCAGCTCAGGGCCCGCTCTGAGCTGTGCCGAGGGACGCAGGCCTTACTGCGATGAGTGGATCCGCCATAGTCAGTTCTGCTGTGATGCTGGTTTTAAAATGCAAACTTACTCCAATGTGATTGGTAAGGGAGAAACAATTTGAGCATAACTGCTTTGCTTATGTACAGCGCTGTCATTGAGAAACACGAGGTGATATTTCAAATAGTTACACAGCAGCTACCTAATAGACTGTGCTGCCTCACCAAAGGCTCACCTTACTTCTGGCCCTAATGACCTCCGCACGAGGTGGATGCGGTGCCCATCTGAACGCAGCTGCCGGGAGATGTGCATCTACCCTGCCCGGCCCTGACGCTGCCAGCACCCCCAGACTCTCCCTCCACCACCACATCCAGTGATGCCCGCTTCACAGGCCGACTTCAGGGTGCTTTCAAGATAAAGTGCCATATTTACTATATGTGTCGTTCTTAACCATTTAATGTGTGTAAACCAACTGTTACTAGGTTCCTACATTTTTTTTTGGAGTGTGGTGCTCCAAGCCTGTGTTCCCCATCGCCCGGTGGTTCTCAATGTTCCAATAGCAAAGTGGTTTCAGGAACGGGGATGCTGGCTTAGAATGGACAGTCTGAGTCTGTTATGAGAGGACAGCCCAGGAAGAGATGAGGGTTGACACTGGGCTCAGGTGGCACTAAATGGACATCACAGTGTCAGGCTGATGTCTTTCCGGGCAGAGGAAGTCAGGGAATAGACGGTATTGCCAGTACTGGAACAAGGACAAAGGGCCAGCGGAGTGGTCCTGCTCTCTGCAGTTCAGAGAGATGCGCTGTGAGGGCAGGAGGCAAGCCCTGGGACTTAAGTTCTATGGCACAGAGTACGTTTTGCTATGTGGAAACAATGAGTGTTGTTCAAAAGCAATTTTACTTCAGGAGGCCACTCCTTGGTTGTTAGCACTTGGGCCCAAAGCAGCCTTAAACAGGAGACTGCCAGCACCTTTGAATGTTTCAGTCCGTTCTGAAATGGAAGTAAAGTACTGTGACAATTACACAACTTTCTTTTCCACCTGTTAACAGTGGACTTAAGTGAAGTCAGCTGGCAATGCCTGTGTGCTGTCCTTCCTAACAAATTATATTTAGAAAAATTTAGATTGTACTGAAGCAATCATAATTCAATTTCACCTTAAATTTTTTTTTTGTTTATAAAACTGTAGATTGGAGACATTTGAAATTAGAACATCTTTTATTGATATTTTCATACTGACATCAGTTCCTCTGAAATAATTTCTCATAAAACCCAAGTTCAACATCCTATAACTAGTATATTTAGAAACCAAGAGTACTTTAAAGATTACTTAAATGAACAAGGCGAGACCAGAGTGAAGATGATGTAGAATTCAAAATTTTTCTGGCTGGCCTTCAAAATGGAAGTTAAAACTATGCTATAAAATCGTACCCTTTTTAAAAAAAAGTCATTCAAAGCTAACTTCCACAGGAAGCTACCTATGGGAATAAGGACTGGACACTTCCTTAATGGAAATGGGCAACAGCATCTTTGGCTGGTAACGGTTAACCTTTTCCTTTTTTTTAAATCCTCACCCCAAGGACATATTTTTATTGACATTTTTGGGGGGGTGGGGAGAGACAGAGACATCAGTGTGAGAGAGCATCATCAATCAGTTGCCTCCTGTTTGCTCCCCAACTGGAGAGCAAACCTGCAACTTAGGTATGTGCCTTGACTGGGGATCGAACTGGCAACCTTTTGGTGCGTGGGATGATGCTCCAGCCATCTGGACCACCTGGCCAGGGCTAAGCTTTTTGTTCAACGGCACACAGCCTGTCTTGCTTGCTCTACAGTTTGTTAATCAATGTTTGAACATTAGAGTGAGAACCGAACAGTGAGGACCCTGACCACTGTCTGTCTCATCTGCCCTGAGAGCTGGCAGTGGCTCAGGGGCACTCAGGACCCTAACGAGACTCTTCCTGTCTCCTGCTGCTTTCTTGGCCTTCAGTGTCTGGATACTGAGAAAGATCTAGGGTCAATACTCGGCTGAACATGTGGTCATCAAGCTGAAATGGAGAGCAGACAGTTAAAAAGTTAGCCCTTCTACATAGGAAAAAGGTGTTATTAAGTGTAAAGTAAGAGCCAGTAGTGAATCTAGATTTGTGTTTAAAAAGGAAATTCCTTATGGCCACCTAAGAAGGTGTCAATTGTCTGCATTTACATCAGTCTAGCCACCTCTTTGGGTCACTCAGGCGCGATGCTCGTGTCCATAAACTCCTCTTTGTCTTTCTCGGTAACCTGTCTGGCCAGTCTCGGCAGAGGCCACCCGGTGGGCGGAAGGAGACTATTTTCCTCTCCTACATGGGGCGAGAGCTCCCATGGTCTAACATTTTATCGGCACAGGAAGGGAAACTATTTTTTCTCTTAGCTTAAAGGAAAACTCAGAAAGGAAGGCCTCACTGTTCCAAAGTGGAATAATTAGAACTAGTTGCTCTACTCCATTAGCTCGAGTATATTGAATAGCTTAAGAGAGATGTGTTCAAATTCTACAAGTTACTATGCAACCTGGAACTTCCAGTCAATCTTTCGTTTTTTTTCCTCCGGTACTTTTGGAAGATAAATGGTTCCCTGTTCTACCACAATGCATTTGTTTTTGCCTAAAACATTCAAACATTACAGAAGTAGGAACTACAGTATTAACAATTTATCTGCATAGTTCATTAATATGTACTATTTTTTTCAAAGAAATATTCTGCTATTTTCTGTTTGCTTTTTCGTATCTTAAATCTCTGTGTACTGCCGAAGAAAAATATCTACTTTTGAAAGTTATTTGATTAAAAAGATAATTTAAGCCTATAGTTATCAACAGCAAAAATCAAACAGTATCTGCAGTCTCCACGAGGAGCTTGTGGCCATGCATCAGGGCCCCGGAAGGTGGTCTTACTCCCCCCACCCCCATCTTTACCTCTGGGTAGATGCCGATCAGAGCATCAGCCTTGGAATAGAACTCCTCTTTTAGGGAAATGATTATCATCTGAACCTGTTCTCGAGTCTGCTCTTTGATGTAACTTGATACCTGGGGGGGAAGGAAAAGCACACATTTCACCAGCAAGGAAAGGCCTCATTTCTGGACTCTGGGGATGGTGATCCTGCAGGTCTCAGTCCGCCCATCTTAGGTGACAGACACTTGCCTTCCTGGTAATTTGATAAACCAATTACAACCACAGAAATAGAAATAGCTGATTCTAACATAAGAGTTTTATAAAATACAAACCTCATTAAATCTATGATCTAAAACTGCAAGAATATTTTTAAGAATAAAATCCTTTTATCTACAATATGCTGTAAGTTTGCAATCAGCCTTTACAACAAGATAAAAGCTACCACTTAGATGCTTTATGAGGGTGAAGGAGGGCTGATGTTTAAACTTCCAACTTCCTATTTTGCCAATGCGAAGCCTGAAAACGGAAAACACGGCAATGACGTAAGTACTCATAATCCAGTCATTTGGTTAGAGGTGAGCTCAGTAGTTTCTTCAGGAAGGTCAATTCTAATGAATGAGAATAAGAATAGAATACAGTCTGGATAGAAATGGGCCTTAGTGAAAAAACTACTAAGAACTTGGAGAAAGATGAAGGACTTAGGTTTAAACCACAGTTTAACAAGACACTTGCCAACTCCCTGGATCTCCCTGTGCCCCGAATGGGTCTTCTCCATTCCGGACTGCACCCACGATGCTAAGGACGCAGCGCTGGAAGTAGGAATCTCAAGCTTCAGGTGAGGACAGTCCTCAGAGGAGCTGAATGAGGAGGGAAACTGCCTTTGGCCAAGAGGCTGAATTGACAGAAGGAACCCCAGCATTCGAGGCAACGGTGGTCATTATAACACAGGACTAAAAAGTCTTGGGATGTCGATTGGAGAGGAAGAGGAGATGGGATGTACAGATGGAAGGCATGCATTTTGCCTGGAGAGTTATCTGTGAAAAATGCTGGGCACCCCGGTCACAAGCAGGAGGGGAGCTACTCTGTAGCTGCTCGTACTACATGACTGCTCAGACTCGGTATGGCAGTGGAGTGCCAGGGACGCATCTCAAAGGGAAACCAGAGGGAAGAGGTTTGTAACACACAGGATGGAGGGTAATAGAAAAGAGTATTAAGTAAGACCTAATTCCTGGAGATGCCATTAATACAAACATCTGCATTTTGCTAGAAGATATGGGCATCCTAAATGCCACTGAGAAAAGATGTAGTCTACCAAGATAGATGCCTACTGTCCTGCAACACACACAGACTATGGGATACAAAGTGCCCAAATTAATCAAAGGGGCGATTTCTCCCAAAAGAGCCAGGCTTTAGAGTCCAGTTAGCTGATACAGGCTGGCCAGCATTCAAGAGACAAGATGTTCTTTTGTTCCTATATTCTCCCAGTTACCCCAAAGTCTGGAAGGTCACAATGTGGCTCGTGCCTGTCCTCTACAAGGTTCAGGGGACTAAGTGTTGTGGGTCTGGAGTTGTGCTGTTCTTACTCGCCCTGGAATATGTCCACAAAGCAGGCTCCCAGAGAGATCTGGGTGAGATGAATGCACCCTGGGAAACGCTGAGCAACTTGCACGCCATGAGAAGGGATCTCAGACTGCAGCTCCTGAAAGGCCTGGCTCTCCCAGGCCTTTCCTTGAGGCTCCGTAGGAAATCAGGTAGGTCACCTTCAGAGACTCGGGACCTGAATGGCACCCCAAGAGCGAGAGGGGGAACTCTAACTAGGCTCACAAGACTAAGGTGTAAACCAGAATGCCAATGTACAGTTAATAATGAGGAACTTATCTGTCAGTGTGACCGGCGCAGCCCCTGGAAAGCAGCCACAAGCATACGGACCAGTCATTTTTGGAAGGTGGAGGTGCCTCAAACCAGAACTGGGTCTAATTCATCCATCTCTAAAAATGGATGTTCTCTGGCAGGAGGATCATGGCACCACGAGTCTGCAGGCCAGTGTCCCCTCCCCTCAGCAGTGATGGGTCCTGCCAGTGCTGGCCTCGGTCCTTTGGTCACGCTTCCATGGCTGGCCCCCTTCTCAGGTCAAAAGTCAAAGTGTGCAGCCTGAGAGCCCCTTCTAGGTGGCTTGGATGCCTGCGCGCTGACCTTTCAGGCTGGCTTGAGACTGAACTCCCAGAAGTTAACTGTTTCCTTGGTTCCCCCATTGTCTCAAATACTGGAAACGGGGTCACACACAAGCGCGGTAATTGGATAAATTTCAATAAATAAAATGGGGGGCACCATTTTGAACTTTAATTACTTGGAATTTAGGGATGTTATTTTTTGGACTTTGTTAAACAACTAATTTGGTTCTGTTTGCCACGGGGCCTATTAGTGACTCTAACGTCCCAACATCTAAATTAGAGGCCAGTCACCTGCGATCAATTCTGGGGATCAGGCACCTCAGTCTTCACGCGACTCCGTGTAGAACCCTCAACGACTCTGAGGGTCCTGTAAGACTTGAATGAAACTCTCCAACCCATCTTGTTTTTAGGTATTTAACTTATATTTGATTTTTCATTAACAGTTATCAAACAAATTATTTTTGCTCAGGGTATACTGCCTCCTGCCCAGAACACAATCCTTGAATTACAGGCATTCTGCTGGGAATTAAAAGCAGAAGGACACTTACTTTGCCAATGTTGGTGTTATCCAGGGCTGCATCCACTTCATCCAAAACAAAGAATGGAGCAGGCCGAAAACTAGGAAAAAATGACAAGTTACAGCTTTCCATCTGGATTAGCCATATTCAGATAAACAAGACATGCTGTGGATGCTTTTGTCTAGGTCACCAATGACCTGCATGTTGCCAAGTCCAATGCTCAATTCACAGCCCATAGGACCCGCGCAGGTGGTACCTGGGGTGGTCCTCTCACCTGTTCCTCTGATGTCAAGGGTGACAGGGTCTGCTGCCCCCAACCCCTTACTCACTGCCCCTTCCCCGTCCTGTCTGCCAGCTCCTCGTCTCTCCATGTAACAGGGCGGCGCCTCGGGCCTCAGGGTTTAGAGCGCTCCTCTGACGAGCCCCCTTGGTTTCACCTGGTCTCAAGGTTGTGCAGCTCCCACACGTCTGATAGTTCTGATTTCTCACCCGAACTCACCCCACATATCCAACAGCGTATTTAACAATTCCAGACGGGTGTCTAATAATTCAAACTCATCCAAAATCAAACTCCTCACCTGCCCCTCCAAACCTATTCCCTCTGTGGTCTCCACCGTCTTAGTTAATGGCGGCTCTTACCACTCTAGTTGATTAGTCCAAAACCCATGGAGTCGTCCTCCCAGACTCCTTCTTCACACCCATGCCTATTACTGACCCTTCTGCGCTCACCCTGGTCCAACAATAGTTCCCTAACCCCGTGCCTGCCACTGCTGCCTAGTCTCGCTCTGGCCTCGGGGCCTTTGCACTTGCTGGTCTTTATGCCTACGGCATTCGGCCCTTAGCCACATCACTCGTTTCCTTAATGCCTTCCTATCTTTGCTCAGTCGTTACAATCTCAAAGAGGCCTTTCTGGATAACTCTTTTTAATATTGCAAACCCTTCCTTGCTGCTATCTCCATCCCCTGCTTTGTTTCTCTACAGCATTTGTCATTTTCTCAAGGACTCCACCTTAGAGATTTCATTTGTTAATACACCTTGTTTTCCATCAGTCTTCCCCACCTAGAATGACGTATCTGTGAGGCTGGGATTTTTTGTTCACTGCTGTCTCTCCAATGCATAAACACCACTTGCCACACAGTAAACATTTAATGAATAGCTGTTGAATAAACTGGACGGGGGGTGACAGCCTGAAATACTCCTATTCTGGTAAGATTTACTCAACAAAGGCTCATGTTTAGATCCCTGCCCTGCTTTCCTCAACTCCCCCTGCATTTGTGTATTTCCTTTTTTTTCTGTAATGTTCTATTCCTCTTCCTCCTTGAGACCAGTAAAAACCAGTCGTAGAACTTCCATGTCGCTCTTTCTCACCATAAGCGGCAGCGTCATCTACACCCGAGATCTTCACCTAATGCTCTGGCTGCTGACAGTTCATTGCCTTAATTGTAGCTAACTTTTTCTTGATTGATTTTGTAAAGAGTGCCACCATCATCAGTGGAAATGAGGTGAAACTTTTTTCCAGAAGAAATACTTTGCTTAACGTTCTTTACTAAACAGTAGATCTCTGAATGTGGACTAGGAAAATGCTGTACAAGCCGGGTGTTTTTGTTTTATTGGGGTTTGCTGTTGCTGGGTTTTTTTTTGTTTTTGGCAATCTCAATATCTTACACATCTTGCCAATTCCAAATATTTATTTTTCTACTTTCTTTTGTATAAAGCTAAAATATTAGTAACAGGAATTTAATAAAAATCTGTCAAAGACTGAATTCTCTTAGATTTTCCATCTATAAATTGTTATAGATATAAAACATCACCTGAATCGTCTGGCTGAGGAAAATAGTTTTGTATCACATACTGCTAAACACAAGTAAAGGCAAGTGGTTAACAGGATTTGGTAGAAGGGCCACTAGTTTCCGCTCTGACGCGAAATCCCCAGCTCACTGTGACCTCACCTGTGCACGGCGAACAGGAGGGCCAAAGCTGCCACGCATTTCTCTCCCCCTGACAGATTGTCCATTGGCATGAACCGCTTGCCTGGAGCCACACAGTTATAGCTAATTCCTTCCAAGTAAGGCTCTTCTGGGTTCTCTGGGCTAAGAAATGCCTGAAACACACGATATTTATTTAACAAAATCAGAAATGCAATTAGTAAATTTTAACTTGGATTTGCATTATGGTTTAATTGCAAACTATTTTGTTAGTTAGGTTTTCCTCCTGTTTTCATGGCAAAAGACCAGTGCCTGTAATGCATGTATTTAGCTCCACCTGTCACCACAGGCGGCAGCGCTGTCTGGGAGGGGAGGGGAGGGGAGGGGAGGGGACGGGAGGGGAGGGGAGACATTCTCACACCTCCCACCAGACTGCCATTCGAACTGCAGCAGTACATGCCACGGTCCTAAAAAAGTCTTTCAGTTCACTCATTTGTCCATTTGTCAGCTTGTTCTCAAATTCGCCCATTTGTTTATTGGGCAACTATTTTGGGCCACATGCTGTAGACACAGATGAATCCTCAAAGTTAATGGGTCTTTTTTTAGTCCTACTGTACTGAAACTAAGTAAATTACTTTTGGCTGAAATTCAATATATCTGCTCCAAGATCAGCTCTCAGTCGAAGGGAGCACCACGAGAGAGTCAAAGCAGATACGCAGGACCCAACCGCATCTTTATTCCACATTCAGCTCCACTGCATTTGCCGTGGGTATTGACAAGGGAACGGGGAGGGCTTACAGCAGAGACTGCACTACAGTCCTCCCATCTGGACTTCAACTGGCCCTTTAGTCTTTCCTCTCCTTTGTTACTCGGGGCAATTCCACAGACCCCAGGTCAACCATTTCCCAAGATCGTCTCCATTGCCCTACCTTCACTACAGAGACCACAGGCAGTTCTATAAAATGAAATCAGTACCAGACAATAGAATTCCAGAACTTAAGAGAACCTGGAAACCAGATGACTGACCCGCTCATTTTGCAGATGAAGACACAGGACTAGAGATCTGGACTTGTCCGGGTTGGGGGGGGGCGGGTGGCGGAGTAGAGTCCATGGGACTTAGGACAGGCCATTATGATAACAGGTCTTCCTCAGCTGCCTCTGCCCTGTCAGTGGGTCACTCAGATAATGTGGTAGATATTGATTTCCCACCAGAAAAAAGCACCACCAATAACAGAAAGTTCCCAATAACATTTGGGGGGTGAAAAATACATACTTGGGCACTGTTGTTTCTGCAGAGCTTCTTGTAGATTTGATCAATTGAGACTGAGACGTGCTCAAAACATTGGCTGAAAAGATCATATCTCCTTTTTTTCACCTGTTCAAACTCTTGCCTACACATTCTGGCTTCCTTTCTGCTGGCCTCAAAAGCTAAGAGAGAATCAATGTTCTTTATTTTAGAGAGCCCTGAGGGGCTTCTCTTCAATTTTAAAGCATAAATTATTTAAAAACCTTGAATTTGAGCTTGGTTGTCTTGAATAAAATCTACATTGAAAAACACCTAAATTATTATGGACTCCATGAACATGGCTCTTGCAATTAATGAGCCCTTTCTCCGTTGGGGCGAATTTTAAAACAATGATGACTAGTTCTACTACAGTATCTAATATGCCTATTATGCCAATACCAAAAAAATCTGTTCAAAAACAACCACTGAACTTGTTTTTAAATTAAAGCAGAATATTTTTCAAAAGGGAAGCAATTAGTGATTCAGTATTAAAAGTACACATTATATAAGACCACAAAGCAGGTATACATAATAAAAACAAATAGATAATCATGGGGGGAGTTGTCGATAACTGTTACAGAAATCAAAATCCAAACACCCGAGAGTACGATCTTGCTAACGACTAAAGCTCAATTTCACCATCTGTGGACTCCTGAAACTTGTCTCGGACAGTCTTCAGGTTTTCCAGGGCTCTCAGGTTTGGGGCTGCTGTCTTCAACAGGACATCTTCTTGCGATGCTACTTGCTGCAGAAGGAGTCTAAGGTGGGCCTCAATTTCTTTATCAGTCTGTAGAGCCTATTATTGGCAAAGAACAGCAATGATTAGCACGCCTTTTAGATCCAGACCGCTAAGGGACCGGCGCAGGGCGCTGCAGGGCCTGGCCCCACCTCCCTTGCCGGCCCTCTCTGAGTCTGATGTGTCAGGTGCGCCGTCCGTGGCTTCCCAAGTGGGCTACGCTCGTCCACCGCTTAAGTTATCATTACAGGTGCTGTTCTCTTGGACCGTGCTTCACCTCCATATTTCTTAATCTGGCTAAAAAGCAACAATTCATATATCACCTCCGTTTACTCGTTCATGAAAAATACTGACCATCTACTATTAGACATGGAGAATTCAATGATTAAAATAAAAAACCCAACCTGTCCTGTCCTTGCCCTGGCATCTGCAGCAGTGTGGATGCCCTCAGGCAAGCACAGGTACCATGGCGAGGGACAGACATCCAGCCCCCTGGAGGGTACGTGGAAGCTAAAGCCTGAAGCATGAATAGCTCGAACTAGTGAGGAGGGAGGGGAACGAGTGGTGCAAGCACGACCTACCAGGAAAATTATCTTGACCTCCCAGAGGGGGTTAATTATCGTATGATGAAGGTGACATTTTAATTTATTGGGAAAATAATTTTTTAAAAGAATTTTAGTTTTAATTATTTTAAAAGAAAAACACTGAGAAAATTGCTTAATTTAGGTGCCTTTTTCAAAACAGGTTTTTACCTCATATCGTATACTAAAATAAATTGCACATGAATGAAATACGTGAAAACAAACGAAAACCATAAACAGGAAAAAAATTTGTATTTACTCAGTCATCAGGTGGGAAGGACTTTCTAGATATGAAAGCACTAAGGAGACTACAGAAAAGATAAAAGCTTCTTTCTGAGTCTCTAAAAATACCACAAATACAACAAAAGGGCCCAAACAGATGTAACAAAATATGTTGAGAACACCTGAGCTGTGAAGATGTGGTGGCCGCTGCCGCTCAGCTTCCACCCACTCCCCATCCCTCCCTTCTCACACAGCCCACGTTGGCCCATCTCCCCCTCATAGGTCCCATGTGCCTGGGGGGAAGGGAGGGTGGCGGGCCTGCTGGGTCTAAGGCTAAGGCCAGCCCACTCGAACAGTGATCAGTCTGGAATGAACACATGACCCAATTCAGGCCACTGTGATGAGGGGACAATTGCTGGGGCTTCGTAGGTAAAGCCTTCCTTCAATGTCAGGAACAGCACCACTGTGAAAGGCCTTTCTCTTCTCTGAAGGTCATGGTTGTGGCTGGAAAGCCAAGAATGTCTGCAGTCACTTTGCCCTCCTGAGAGAAGCAGTGAGGGACAAAGTCAAACACAAGGAAAAGTGGGCCGAGAGGAGTGACTGAGAACCAGGGCCACAGCTGCTAAGTTTGAAGCGTAGTCCAGACTCCCAGTCTGTGCTCTGCAGCCGTGAAGGCCCCGCTGCCTGTTGAGGCCCTGCGCTGGGACCTGCCCAGGCAAAGTCACGGTGCTGGCGCATGCTGGCTACTTTTGTCTATTGCAGGACTTCTCAAAACCTTTACTATTCATTGTGAATCAAAAAACTGGTACCTACAGAAAGCTTTCTCCTTCAGCAAGACATTTCATGGTACTAGTGTTCTGCAAAACACACAGTGAGAAATGTTGATATACAAATGTTTAAAATTTGTATCAGCTATTTCTTCATTAGAACACCTACTTTCCCCCGAACTTATTCTACATTATTTAAATATTCACTATACTATCAGTCAACAGACAGAAACGACAGAAATCTTTCCATTACCTTCAAATCCTCTCGCAGAGAGCTGTAGTCTATTTCAATAGCTGCTTCTTTTTCATATATGTCCAATGCGGTCTGGGTGCTTTCTACCTCCGTTCCTAACTGGGAAACACAGGAAGCCCCTTCCTCGTTATCTGAGGTGGTGACCGCCACTCCTCCATCTGCCCCAGCCCCCCAGCTGACTGTCGCCTCACTCAGACTGCCCTGCAAGGCCATGATGGTCTGGCCCCAGCCGGCTGGCCGTCTGTCACCCCTTTAACTTTGCTCTGTGCCAGTCTCCCCAGCGCTCACTCAGCTCCAACTGCACAGGGCAGGCACACATCCACCCAGGGCCAGCACACGGCCCTCTCAACTCCGAAAGGTTTAACTCTCTGACTTCTCTTGGGTATCTCTACACAGGTAAGAAACTCTGGTCCATCCTGTGGGCTAAAAGGACCTGGATGAGCAAGAGGCAGGAGAGAACTGCACAAAATGCTTGGTCCTCTGGAGACGATCCAATGGTCCTCTTCTGTCCTAGGAGGAGGAGGAGACTTCTCTGCCCCTGAAGGAGCTTTAGAACATGGGGAAGGATCTGCAGAACCGGGATGTCATTAGGCAGCAAAGAGTGCCTTAAGTTCTACACAACTGTGCTCATTTTAAAACCACTGGCTAAACTACCTCTACTTCGATGATGTCATCCAGTGACCCCGACAAAAGAATTATTTCGATGTCTTGAACTTTGCAATCGAGCAGAATATTGTGCTTCTCTAGCCGTCTCTGCTCCAGAGAAGACTGAATGATTATAACTTCTTTTTGCCGCTTTCCCACTTCCCTGTAAACACACAGATATGAAAAAGTGATTATGTTTGACTTTGATGCAACTTTACAAAGTTGAAAACTTTACAAAAAGAAAAATGTATTATAAGCTTACATAAAATTATTTTTTCCTATGAACGCTCTAAGTTCTCAAGTGATCTCACTGATGCTTGTAATCAAAACTTTGGCACTCCTGCATGTAATTAGTTAATCCACAGGAGAATTATTCAATAATGAACATTCTCCCTTTAATCAGGCTAGCAATAATACAATAAGCAATAATTCTTTCCTGTTTGCTTTAATTTTAAATCTTTATAACTTTTCAAGCTGCATTTCTTTTTATTTATTTACTTATTTAACTGAATTGAATGGGGTGACACTGGTTAATAAAGTTATATAGGTTTCAGGTGTACAATTCTACTGACACCTCATCTGTATGTTGCATGGTGTACCCCCTCCAAACCCGGCTGCATTTCTCCCTCAGTATAAGCTCTGCATTTCAGAACCTCAAACCGGGAGCCTCTCCGCAAGAGACATCTCTCGCCAATGAAGTCATTTCCCACCTCACAGTCGGAGGTTTTTCACTATCACCACCACTAATGTAATGCCTTCCGTCTTAAGTGAAGGCTTGGGAATTTCACCAGCTGAAACAATGTATGATTTTAAAAACAACCTAGAAACAGAACCAAAAAATAAAATAAGAATTATATGGTTTTCAAGAATGACAACAAAGATATAGTTCTGTTTAAACTAAAAAAAAAAAAAGAAAGAAAGAAAAAACAGTAAACAGACTTTCATTGCACTTAAGAATCTTCGACAAAAAACCTCTGGCTGTCTTGTGCAGACGAAAAAGGGGCCACACAATGAACCTGACAGGCCCCGGGGGAGGTCTGCATGGCAGGCCCTAGAACCTCAGAGACAGAAAGTGACCTCAAAGGATGGTCTGAACATAAAATTCCTTGCTAAAAGCGAGTCATGGCAAGAAGTCACATCCTAGGCCTGCAGCTTCCTTGACAAAGGTCAATCTTTACATTAATAAGCCTGCCCGTTGTCTTCTTGCATCTAAGATACCACACCCTTGGAAAGTCAAAGTGGCCCCCTTTTCCAGACCCCTCAGGGCAGTACAATCAGCAGTACAACCTCCCACCAGAGCAGGAGACCGCAGTCGCCTCACTGCTATCTTGTTGCCCACGTGCCATCGCTTTGTGCTGTAATGTTAATTAACTCCCAGTGTGTCCTGTACCCTCCCAATGTGTCTGTTTTACTCTATCCAGTCCCAGAGATCTCCCTGATTTGCTTTCTCCCCACACCCTAGTCCACACCCAGTGGATTTCACACAACCTCTTCCGTCTCCTCCTCTGACTCTAACGTATAAATAAGCTGTAGAGCTGCCATTCTCTGGAGCTTTTTTCTCAATCCATTGCTATTTTGCTTCCTGGTGATTGTCAGAATTGTGGCTCAAGTAAACTCTTTATAAGACTTTTTCTTATGTTGGACGTTCCTTTGTCAACACTTGAAACACTGATGATCTTTGAACAGTGCAGAAAATCGTGAAATGCCAAGAGGTCGAGCAGAAACAGAGCACGCGCCACCCGATTGTTTATGGTGGTGTCAATCACACGGAAAACTGGTATCGTGATGGTACGACAAAGCCAACTGATCCGAAATGTCACTGTCATCGCCATGGCAAACGCACATGCTCATCAGGGCCAGGCACTGTTCTGAGAGCCACACAAACACTCATTTAGCCCTTACGACGCTTCTGTGAGTAGGCACGATCACCCCCTTTCACTGACGAGGAAAGGAGGGCACAGTATTTAAGGAGCAGAGAGGGGATATGCAGCCATGTAGTCAACAGTCCTCACCTGTCACACTCTGTCACACAAACAGACTAAAGGGAGGCTCTCCAAGAAGAAGCTACCAGTGCCAAGAGGAATTTAGGGTAAGGGGCTCTTTTTAAAAAAAAGATTTTATTTATTTATATTTAGAGAGGGGGAAGGAGAAAGAGAGGAGAGAGACATCTATGGGACAGAGAAACCTCGACTGGTTGCCTTGGGGTCCAAACCTGCAACCCAGGCGTGTGCCCTGGCTGGGAATCAACCAGCAACCTTTGTGTGCTTTGTGGAATGATGTACAACCAAGCCACACCAATCACGGTGGGCAAGGGACTCTTTATACAGGTCCATGTTTTTATCCGTGAGAAAGAAATACTCATTCTTGCCCTGGACAGTGTGGATCAGTTGGTTGGAGCAGCGTCAGCCCATAACCAAAGGGTTGCGGGTTCAATTCCTGGTCAGGGCACACATCTGGGTTGCGAGTTCGATTCCCGGTACGGGTGTGTATGATCCCCTATCCAGGCGTGAACGAGAGGCAACTAACCAATGCCTTTCTCTCTCTCTCTCTTGCATCAGTATTTCTCTTTCTCCCTTCCTCTCTTTCTAAAAATAATGAAAAAGTGTCCTTGGGTGAGGATAAAAAAACCCCCAACCAATCAACCAAACAAAACTACTCACTCTAAACAACTAAGCACTCTCTTGGTTTCCCCCTAAATTAGAATGTTTAAAAGCTGTGATGTGGGATGAAAAGCAACAAAGGACACATACTCAAATAAAACTTCCTATAATGAATACCAAATTCATGGTAAACATCTTTAAAACTCTAGTTATGGCCTTTCAAACCGATGAACTTAATTACCTGTCAACAGCCAAAAATTTCTTCCGTTCCTCTTCAGTCTGAGCTTGGACTTTCTCAACGCTGGAATTCTGAGCAGTGACTGTGTCCTGCAACTGCTGCCGCTTTGCCAGGAGTTCATCCACAGCTTGCAGACAATCTCTTTCAGCCTGAGTGGAGATCACACACATTGTAGATTTACCACCTTTTACATCCCTCAATCGCTCTGAGATACACCCTTGTCCTGCGTGCCGCTCGAAGTCCCCTCTGGAACGGGACCCTCTCCCTGCGCACTTCTTGGAAGCTGGTGATCACCGCTTTGCCTTTGTCCTTCACTCTGATTCAGTCCTCAGCTTCCTGCCACCTGACTTTTGTTCCTATTTTCCAGTGAAAATGTTCTTGCTACTACGGCCAACCTCTTAATTAGCAAACTGGACATCTTCTAGACTTTACTTTTTTGACAGCTTTCATCACTTCCTCCTTCTGGAAACTCTGGGGCTTCTAGGCTATCACCCCACTGGCTCTCTTCATAACCTATGTGACTGCTCCCCCAGAGCCCCCTCCGTGCTCTGCGCTGCCTTCCTCTCTGCCTGGGAGCCTCAGCCACTCTCAGATGGTTTCAATCTAACCCCATCACCCCGTCTAGACTTCTCCCTTTGCATGTGTGCTCTCTAACTGCCTGATGGGAACTGCTACCTAGATGTCGCATAGGCAACTCAAGCCCCACAGGTCCAGAATTTTCTCTCCTTACCGTGCTCCTCCTACCCACCAACTGCCCAAGTTACGACTAGTCCTCTGTGGCATGCCTCTCTCCACCTCCCTCCCACGTCCACATCTAACAACGCATGAAGCTGGGCCCATTTTACGTCAAGTTACTTCTCCAACCTGTGCCCCTCACCTCCTCTAAGACACTCAGGAACACAACAGAGGTGTATCAATGCAGGAAGACATTATTTCAATGATGAGATACTTCATTATTAATTACCTTCCTTAGGTTATCAATATCTTCTGTACCTTTTCGGATAGTTTCTTTTAATGTGTTGATCTTATTTAGTTTCTTCTTCAGCTGATTGCGACTGTATTCAAGTTGAATATTAAGCCGAGTTTTTTGTTTCTCAAATTCTAATCTAGTATAATAAAGTCAAGCATTACAAATGGTAAATATAGTCCATCAATTCTTTCTTTACTGTTTATACAGAAAATTTCAAACATACAAAAGTAGAAGGAATATTATACTGAAGTCCCAGGTCGCTCCCACCCAGCTTTAATGATGATCAGTTAATTCACGGTCAGTGTTGTCTCGCCTGTTACCCCTTCATCACTCCTTCCCACCACTGGGTTATTTGAAGCAAATTCCAGACATTACGTAATTTTGCCTGTAAATGTTTTAGTATCTATCTCTCAAGGTGAAGTGACTTTTAATACATAACCATACACTATTATAGATAAAAACAATAATTTCTTAATTACCAAATTGCTATCATTGACAAATTTCCTGAGTCTCATTATTTTTTTTTTTTTAAACTGGTTTGACTCAGTGGCCATACATTGCAAATGGATGTTTCTGAAATCTTTCGTAATCTATAGGTTTTCTCCCCTCTTTATCTTTAAGTTACAATTTTGTATTTATTATATTTAGTAAGTAATTTGAAATAGTTATTCATTCACAAACTGCAAACTTGAGAATTTAAGACCATGTTCCTCCCTTACCCACTTCCCTGCGATGCAAGCTTCGAGTCCTCTAGAGAATCCTAGTAATTCTAATATCAGCTGCAGCTCATCCTGTCCACCCTCTCTTCCTCAAATCTTGCTTACAGAGTCATGTGTTCAAGAAACATTTTAAGCACTAATTGTATCAGATACTGTGCTAGATATTACAGACATAAAGACAACAACAAAAACACTAGTAATGAAAAAAACAAATACTATTTAATGACAGGTTACTAATGTGCCTGGCACTGTTATAAATGCTTTTACATGAATTAACTCATTTAAGTTGTATGACTCTCTGAGGCAGGTAATACTACTGCTCCTATGTTTGAAAAGATTTTACTTACTTATTTTTAGAAAGAAGTGAGAGGAGAAAGAGAGGAAGAGAAACATTGACGTGAGAGAGAAACATCGACTGGCTGCCTCTCATACACATCACCCAGGCATGTGCCCTGACCGGGAACTGAAGCGGCGATAGTTTGCTTTGCAGGGTAACACCCAGCTGAGCCACACCGGTCAGGGCCCACTGTCCCTATTTAACAGACAAGGAGACCAAGGCACAGAGAGGTAAGTATCTTGCCCAAGGCCATCCACGTAGGCAGTGACGGAGGCAGCGTGACATACTATGTAGGGACAAGAGAACCCCTGCTCGGGACCACTAACCACTCTGCCTGGAGTAGTGGTTAAGAACAAGCGCTTGAGGGATTTATTTCCACTACGGGAGGCAGGCACACAGACTGCGTATCAGTGAGACGCTTCTTTACTTGGCTTCGGGACACCACACTACTCTGGCTTTCCTCTCCCCTTGCTCTCTGCTCCCTTAGTAATTCCTTCTCGTCTGCTCAGTTTGTTAACACTGCCTGGGATCTCTTTTCTGTCTACATTCATTCCCTTGTTGATCTTAGCCATCACATGACTTCAAGTACCATCTGTAGGCCAACAATCCCAAATTTATACTTCTAGGTTGGACTTGCCCATGAACTTCTAACTTGCATATTTAACTGCCCACTATACATCTCCAATGGGATGGTAGAGGCATCGTCCTAGGATACACAGTGGGTCAGCTACTAAAAGTAACGAGGTCTGCCCTGGCCACGTGGCTCAGTCGGCTGGAGTGCCATTCCACGCACCCAAAGGCTGCTGGTTTGATTCCCGGCCAGGGCACATGGTTAGGGCACATACGGAGGCAGCCAAGCGATGTTTCCCTCTCACATCGATCTCTCTCTCTCTCTCTCTCCACCCCCCGCCTCGGCTAAAAGTCAATGGAAACACGTCCTCTGGTGTGGGTTTTTTAAAAAAAAAAGGAAGTTTTATTAAGTTATTAGATGTTAGGTCAATCTAAAATTTGATACTATTTTCTACATTAGTACAACACGATTAGAAAAATACCATATTTTGCCAGGTATAATGTACACTTTTTCACCCAAATTTTTGAGGAAAAAATAAGGAATTGCATTATACATGGATATAATGAATACATACCATTGGCATAATAAAGGGCATAATAATTCCATATATAATGCACACAAAAACCATGGGTGTGTATTATATACAGCAAAATATGGTATCATAAAAACAGCTACTATTCATAAGAGAAAAGACTAAAATATGTAGCAATTAATAAGAACATACATGTTTTTATTGAAAAAAACTTTTAAAATTATAATAAAGAATATGATGATTATAATGAGACAGTCTATGTTCTTATTGAGAGGACTTAATATTTTGAAGATATTCTCTCCAAATAAATCTATAAATCCAAAGTAATCTCAATCAGAATTCCAGGTTCATTATATGAGAAGTTCAATAAAAAGTGATAGACAGAATTCTTTACAAAGAAAATCTATTGCAGTTTAAGTAGACTTCAGAACAAGAAATATGATAGGGATCAAAAGGGACATTTTATAATGATAAAAGAATTAACTCAGCAAAACAACAATCCCAAATATGTATGTACCTCATTACAAGGCTTTAAAATACACAGAAACTGGGTGGCGAAACTGACAGGCCCGAGGCACACCTGAGTTTCAGCGCTCCTCTGTTAGTGACCGCTAGAACTGGACAGTCAGCAAGTACACAGAGGACGCGAGCAATACCAACCAACGCAACTGCCACTCAGAGAACACCCCATTCAACAGCAGAACGTGCTTTTTCAAGTGCACGCGGAACATTTACTAAGACAGAATACATCGAACAAGCCTCAATCACTGTAAAAGGACTGAAACAATGCAGAATATATTCTTTATCATGATGAAATTAAACATCAGTAACAGAAAAATATCTGAATCCCCCTAATATCCGTTAAATTAAACAACATGGTTCTAAACACCCCATCAGTCATAGAAAGAAATCACAAGGAATGTTGGAAAAGAATGAAAATGAAAATACAGCATACCAGAAGTACTGCGAGGCAGCTTAAGCAGTACTTGAAGGGAAATACGAAGTCTGTACAGAAAGTATCCAGCCATGTAATACGAAAAATAGAGATGTTTACTGAAGACGATACAAGAAACATTATACACAGGACAATGACACCTCAGTCTTCTTCAAAGTAGGCACCTTGGGGCCTCACGCAGTTCTCCCAATCACTGTCAGCTACCCTGTTATATTTCCCTGAATCTCACTAATGGTCTGAAATCTCTTCCATTTCAAAGGTGTTATTAGTTTTGGGAAAAAGCAGAAGTCACGGGGTGCCAAATCTGGGCTTCAGGGGGGGCTGATTCACCTGGGTGGGTGATTTGATGTTTTGACAAAAAATGCTGCATGAGACATGATGCATGTGGGCGCATTGTCATGATGAAGCTGTCAATCACCAGGTGCCCACAGCTGTGGCCTTCTGAATACCCGAATAGTTTTGTGGAGGAATGTTCAAGCTTAATGCAACATTCGATGCAGATTCATTGCTTTCCTTGCTCAGTCATTTTGAATGTGACGGCCACACAGTACACATGCTCATTCAACGGCATCTACCACCCCCAATGACTAGTGCAGCAAAGCCGTCATTGTTCACACATGCACATTTCAGTCCACTCTCCCTGGCTGCCACGTTACATTGATGTCGTGCAAACCACTCTTGTTATATTAACAATGGCTGGACTTTTTCTGGACAGACCTCGTCGTATATGGATCAAAATACTTATATTAGAAAAGAAGAAAAGTCTATAATATATAATGTAAGCTTCTGTTTTAAAACCTAGAAAAAGAAGAGTAAATGAAAACCGAAATAAATAGAAGAAAATAATAGAGCAGAAATCAACAATAAAAAAAGACAAACCATAGAGAAAACCAATGATGTCAAGAACTAACCTTAGAAAAGATCAATGAAATTAACACACCTCTAGCTAGACATTAAGAAGAAAAGGAGACAAATCATCAGTATCAGAAAAGAAAGAGGAGATATCAGCACAGATCCTACAGACATTAAAAAGGATAACAGGAAGTATTAACTTTATTTATAAATTTGACAACTTGGATGAAATACACACACATTCCTTAAAACACACAAACTACCAAAGAATAGCCCTATGTATTAAGGAAACTGAGTTTATAATTAAAAATCTTCCCAAAAGAAAGGCAGGTGTCTCCAGTGGTTTCCCTCTCAAATTTTACTAAACATTTAGGTAAGAAATAATATTATTCTACAGAAACTCTTTCGGGAAAAAGAAAAACAGAGAAGAAAACAATTACTGACTAATTTTATGAGTCTGGCATTGCCCTGATACAAAAACGTGACGTTCAGTTCTCCTTGTCCTCCTCACTATTGCATACTTGAATTCAGAATTTATAGTCATCAAGGCAAAAAATTATATTGGAATAAATAATATGTGCATACGGTACAAAATTTAAAAGGTGTAAAAATATCAACAATTGAATCTAAAACACAAAACAACCAGCAGAACAGAAACAGATTCACAGGTATAGAGAACATTTTGATGGTTGCTAGATGGGAGGGTGTTTGGGGAATGAATGAAAAAGGTGAAGTGGTTAAGAAGTCCCAATTGATTGTTACAGAATAGCCGTGGGGATGTAAAGTACAGCATAGGGAATATAGTCAATAATATTCTATTAACTGTCTATAGTGTCAGATGGGTACAAGATTTATTGGGATGATCATTTAGTAAGTTATGTAACATCTAATCGCTGGGGGTGTACACCTGAAACTAATATAATATGGTATGTCAATTATAACTGAAAAACAAGAAATGATTAGAAAATAATTTAGAAAAAGAAAGCTACAGATAAACTGCTGCTGTAGGGTGTTCAGAAGACTGCATCGTATTTATCTGGGAGACCAAAAAAGACTGTGCAAAGGGGATGGTGGTTGGGGGACCAGGTGAAGAAAAGAAAAAAATAAAGGTGTAAGAATATACAAAAGGTAAAACATCTGTCTCCCATCCTCTCAGCCCGTGTAGAGGCAACAACTCCTACAATTTCTAAACATACGTGTTTATGCACATTTTTCTCCAAATTGTCATTTGTCTTCTCATTTTCTTCATGGTGCTTTTGCTATGCACGAAGTTTTTTTATTTCTGTACATTTGCATTTTATTAATCTTTGAAGCTTCTGGCTTTTATATCATACTGAAAAACCTTCCCTATTCTGAGATTATTTTTAAAAATTCTCTTATGATTTATTCTAGTATTTTTACGCTTTCATTTTATTTATAGTAACATCTTTGGTTCAGCTGAAATTAATCTGAATCTAAGGAATGAGATAGAGGTCCAAATACATTTTTTCTAGTTGCTAACACAGGTATCCCAATGAGATTTATTGAAAAGTGCGTATGTTCTCCACTGATATAAAAT
Organism: Mormoops blainvillei; assembly: GCA_004026545.1. NCBI lineage: Eukaryota > Metazoa > Chordata > Mammalia > Chiroptera > Mormoopidae > Mormoops > Mormoops blainvillei. The sequence goes on along the minus strand of PVJD01007593.1, from coordinate 36,906 downwards.
GCCACCTTTCTCTTAAGTCAAATTTCTCTTATAAATCTGAGTAAGTGTATTTCTGGACTCTATTTGTAAGCCAGTGCCTCAGGGTTTTAATTATGTAGCTTTGTATTATGTGTAAATCTAGGAGTTTAAGTATTTTCTCATTACCATTTTCAGATTTTTCTTGGCTAGCTCTGAATGTGGACTCTAAAATCAGCTTATCTAGCTAAAAACAAATCTTGTCCATGCATATACTGAGATCACATTTCAACTGTAGATTAAATTCGGGAGAACCAACTTTATAATATTGAGCCTTCTTGTGAAAGAACTAGAATGCCTGTCCTTTTTATTAAGATTCTGTTTATATCTCTCAATCTTGATTAAAAGTTTCTTTATATATTGCTTTCACATTAAGTTTATTCTAAGTACTAAGTATTTTACTTTTTTCCCTTACTAATATAATTGGAATATTTTCCTTTCAACATATTGTCTCCCTGGTAGTTTGTATATAGAAAGGCTAGCCATTTAAAATTAATTTCTATATTAATTTTTAATAAAAATTCACATTAATATTTTATTCAGCTATTTTACTGAATTCTCTTTTTGTTTCTAACAGTTTTCATTTGTACCCTAGGAATTTCCAGACATATATCATATGCAAAGAGTGAAAAATTTACCGCCTCCCTTTGAAATATTTACACCTTATTTACGTTTCTCGTCTCTACTGACTACTCTCTCCAGAAGAGCATCAGACAGCAGTGGGGACGCTGACACGCTTCTCGCTGACTTGACTATGAACATTTCTAGTGCCAATCCATTAAAATTCAGTGCCGATTTAGAAGATGTATTTTCTCATATCCCAGGTATCTACTCATATTTTAAGAATTTTTCATCAAAAATTGATGGCAAATTTTGTCAACTGCCTTTTCTGTCATCTATAGAATTGATCATGTGATTTTTCTCCTTTGACTATTAATATGGCAAATTACAGCAATAATTCCTGATCCTGAGACATTCTTTTATTTTGTGTATGAAGTTCACTAAATAATGGTATACTGTTTTGCAGATATTGTTGCAACGGGCTATTTAACTTTATTTTATGTGGTTATTTATAGATGAGAGTGATTTTAGTTTCTTATTATATGTGCATGTGCCTTTTTGGATTTTGGCACTGATATTATGTTCATTTCATAAAAAGATGTGTTTCTCCCTCTTCTACACTATGAACAGTTTAAATATTGAAGGTTTTCTGAAATACTAAATGTCGAAGTTTCCTGAGCCTTTCAAGTTTCCTGGGAAGACTGATTTCTCTGTGAAGCCATATGTCCTGCTGCATTTGGGGACGGGAGTGGGTAGAGGCCTTTTTACTTTCTTTTCCTCTGGTAGCTGGCCTCCTTAGATTTTTCTATCTTGGTAATATATTATTTCTTAAAAATTATCAATTTTATCTATCTATATACATATTTACAGAGAAGTAAATAGTGTCTTATTATTCTTTTAATGACCACTGTGTAATTATGTCCTCAGTCTCTTATTTTGTATATCTGTATTTTCTTTCTTTAAGAAAATAAGAGTTGGAACTCTTTATAAGACTATGAATATTTACTAGTTATTTCTTGATAACCTGAAATAAAGACTACCTCAGGCATAATTCCTTTAAGTTATGGAATAACAATTACATTTATGTACATATGAATTGCTTACCAACATTTTAAAATAAAAATACCTTTTTTGATCAATTTCTTGTTGTTGTTTAACATGTTTGTTCTCAAATTCACGAATGTTTTCCACACCAATTTCTTCACAGAAGTGTTGGAAAATATCATCTTCAACCTTTTAAATGATTTTAAAACAACTGATTTAATAATTAATTTTAAGAAAGTATACAGACGATGCTTAAATCTAAGTTTTTCCCTCCAAGGTTTTCCTGGATTAGGCCAAAAACTAACCCCAACAAGCGTTACTGTGCTCCGAGGGGCCGGTGCGTTCTTGTTCTTTACCTCTATAAACTATGCCCATCTATTTTCAAATTTATTATTCTAAAAATTAAACAAGAATGTGCAAAACTAGTTTTACTCAGAGTTTTGGCTTCATGAACTGTTTAAAATAGAAAACATTTAAATTACATCAGACACACCAAATACATTATTATACATAAATAAAATATTCTTTAGGACAGACTCACGGATGGAGAGCAGGATGACAGCTGGGGCAGGGACATTAGGGGGTGGACGGGTTGAGCAAAAAGGAAAAAGGACTCATAGACACGGACCACACTGTGGTGATGGGAGGGGGTTAAAAGGGAGCTAAATGGTAATGGGAAAAAATATAATAATGATTAAATTTTTAAAAACCTTTAAAATTCTTAAATAATAAAATATTCTTTATAGGAGTAATACTATAGTTTCTTAGGCCATATAAAGCCAAAAGGGCTAGATTGGAGAATTAAGACTCAAAAAGATTTAGAAAAACTAGAATGATCCAAATCCAACAAAATAACATTTAACCTCAGTATTTTTAAAGCCTTGAATTTATGTTCAATTGTAGGATAAACAGACCTATTTTAATAGCAGGGCATGTTAAAAGCTTGCAGGTTTTAGCCGAATTTACATTAAGTGTGTGATATGAATGACTTGCTAGTAAGCCATCATTTACATAAGGAGATAATCCAAACCGTAAAAGTTACAGCCCCATGTGAAGCATCCCATGGTGTCTGTTCAGGTCAGACGGATTTTGACATTATGCTTTGCTCTGGGCACTGACAAACAACAGAACACCCAGAGGATGGTTACCAGAGCTGGTCTTAAATCCATGACAAATGTAAATGTTAATGAATTACGGATATTTAACCTGGAAAAGAGGTAATTAAGGAGCTACATAAGTGGGGTTTCAAATCATGTGATAAAAGGTAGAACTAAAAGGAGGTATTGAGTGATGGTGTGACAAACAACTTTCTAAGCATTAAAGATGAGCAACAGTGGAATGAATTAAAGAAGAAGGTTCCTGTCACTTCATATAAGCTGAGGCTAGGTGACCAAATCTGTTTCCCCAGGGCCAGGCACTGTGCCTGGCAAATACAATAAACATTCTAGAAATAATTACTGAGTGAATAATTGATCTTAAAAGATAACCCAAATGACAAAGTTCTTTCTTTCCTGGGGTCAGGGGTGGGAGGAGAGAGAAAGAGGCTGTAACTGTGACCAGGAGCAGGGAGGGTCGGAGAGCAGAGGAGAGCAACCGTCTACTGTTCGCCAGCCCCTGAGGCGGGCAACAGCGATTCTCAAAAGACACAAGAATATTAATTTGGCAAAAACCATTAAAACTTAGCACATATTCAAGGAGCCCTAAATCTGGTGGCTGGTCTAGATCTATATTCGACACGCCGCTTAATAATAAATATATCATTCGTGACCTTATCTATCTTTTCCTGTAATTCTTCAATCCTTTGTTGCCGTTCTTTGATTGCTTCATTCAGCACAGAACACTGAGAGTCAATATTCAGTAGTTCGCTTTGTAGCTGAGACTGCTCCTAATTACAAAAGAGAAAAAATTCTTTTTTAACCTGGCTATTTTAGCTTTATATAGTGAAGCCAAAAACATGACAGGTATCTTTTAGTATAAAAAGGGAATCCATGAGTTAAGGTAAATTCAGATCCAATTGTATAATAAGGTTAACACCATAAAAATAAAGTAATTAAAGGACTAAAATATAATCTCAGTCATGGAGTAAAGTGCAAATATTACATGGTGCTATATAAACGTAACTCCTGAAATTCTATGTCCTGGTTCTAATTTCCATTAGACTTTGTGTAAGACATTACCTGGGAAGAAGCAGCAAGGTGCTTTTTTTTAATCATCTCTAGTTCACTTTGTGAGTATTTGAGTCGTGTTTGAGTTCCTTGTACTAGAGTCTGGATTTGTTTCAAATCTGCTTCTTTGCGAAGCATCTTCATTAAATCCTAAAAAGAGAAACAATGAGAACATTTTACAATAGAAAAGCACTTTCACTTTTCAAAGTGTTTTCGTAAGCCATAATTCAGACTTTCTACATGAGCCACATCCCCACTCCATCTTCCCTCTTTCTGGGCAATTAAGTCCATAAGCCATCTGGAGTAACCATGGAGCCATACAGCATCCTCCAAAACCAACACACTTCCTCACAGGAAACAGGCATGAAAATGGAGGAACGGGGAGTGTGAGTTCCAACCAGGGCATATAAATGGGACCATGACACACTGTGCCTGGCTTTTAGTGCACCCTTGCCTTTCTGCTTATCTTGTCCATTCCCTTCTCCTTTCACCCTCTCCTACTCAACCAAATTAACTCCCTAGTGTATGTCCTGTATTTTTACTCCCAAGCCTTTACACAAATACCTGTGTATACATATCCACCTATATATAATTTTTCAGTCTTGTTGCAAATTTAGAATCACATTGGACATACTTTCCTTCTCTATTTCAGTTACAAAAGTCAACTGATAAAGCCCTCAAATCGTTCCTTAATAGCTGCATATTATCCAAGTGAGACTGTACCAAAATTATTCAAGTATTCCCTAAATAATGAGTATTTACTTTGTTTCCAGGTTTTTGCCCCCGCAGACAATGCTGCCACAACATACTTGTATGTATACCCTTAAGTACTGGTGTTTTTATTTCCATGCCATAGATTTCCCAGGGTGGGATGGATAGGTCAAAGGTATCCATATTTTTAGCAGCCGGGGCCGACTGCTTTCCCCAAGGCTAGAACAATTCACATTTCTATAAATAATGCATGAGCTCACATTTCTTTACATCTTCACAAGCATATATATATATTTTCCAAGTCTTATTGCTAGGTATGAAGTAATCTTAATTTAATCAGTATTTCCCTGAGTACAATATTCGATTTTGAGCATTTTTTTTCATGTTTACTAGCCTTCTGGACTTCTTTTGCTGAGCTGCCTAATTCTACCTTTTGCCCAGATGTGTCCCCATTAAGATCTTTTTTGTTTTAAAAAATTTTATTTTGCTGATTATGCTATTACAGTTGTCCCAATTTTTCCCGTTGCCCTCCTCTACCCAGCACTCCCCACCCCCTCCGGCAATCCCCACCATGTTCATGTCCGTGGGTCATGTGTATAAGTTCTTTGTCTACTCCATTTCCTATACTGTACTTTACACCCCCATGGCTATTCTGTACTTTACACCCCCATGGCTATTCTGTAACCACCTATTTGTACTTTTTAATCCCCTCACCTCCCTCCCATCTGGCAATCATCAAAATGCTCTCCCTATCCATGATTCTGTCTGTTCTTGTTTGCTTAGTTTGTTTTTTAGGTTCCACTGTTGATAGATATGTATTTATTGCCATTTTATTGTTCATAGTTTTGATCTTATTAAGTCCCTTTAACATTTCATATAATAATGGTTTGGTGATGATGAGCTGCTTTAGTTTTTTCTTATCTGGGAGGCTTTTTATCTGCTCTTTGATTCTAAATGGTATCTTTGCTGGGTAGAGCAACCTTGGCTGCAGGTCCCTGCTTTTTATGACTTTGAATATTTCTGGCCAATCCCTTCTAGCCTGCAGTTTCCTTTGAGAAATCAGCTGACAATCTCATTGGAATTCCCATTTAGGTAACTATCTGTTTTCCCCTTGCTGCTTTTAATTCTCTCTTTATCTTTAACCTCTGGTATTTTGATTATGGTGTGTTTTGGAGTGGGCCTCCTTGTATCCATCTTGTTTGGGACTCTCTGTGCCTCCTGGACTTGCATGTGTATTCTCTTCAGCAAATTAGGGAAGTTTTCTTTCATTATTTTTTCAAATAGATTTCCAATTTCTTGCTCTTTCTTCTCCTTCTGGCACCCCCATGACATGAATGTTGTTTCACTTGGAAGTTGTCACAGAGGCTCTTTATACTATTCTCTTCTCATTTTTTTGGATTCTTTTTTCTTCTTCTTGCTCTGATTGTTGTTTTGTTTTGTTTTGCTTCCTTGGGTTCCGTATTGATTTGAATCTTGGCTTCATTCACTCTACTGTTGTTTTCCTGTAAATTGTTCTTTATTTCAATTAATGTATCTTTCGTTTCTGACTGGATCATTTTTATGCTGCCGAAGTCCTCACTGAGTTCCTTCAGCATCCTTATAACCAGTGTTTTGAACTCAGCATCTGATAAGATTGTTTTATCTCCATTTCATTTGGCTCATTTCCTAGAGTTTTGACCTGTTCTTTCCTTTGGGCCATGTTCTTTGTCTCTTCATGTTGGCAGCCTCCCTGTTTGTTTCTATGTATTAGATAGAGCTGCTTTGACTCTATGTCTTGGTAGTGTGGCCTAATGTTGTAGGTGTCCTGTAGGGTCCAGTGGCACAGGCTCCCCTATCACCTAAGCTGGGTACTCAAGGTGCACTTTCTGTGTGGGCTGAGTACACCCTGCTCTTGTAGTTGAGCCTTGATTGCTCTTAGCAGGTCCAAGGGAGGGATTTACCCAGGTCAGTCAGCTGCAAGGACTGGCTGTGATCACTGACCACCAATCTCCATCCTCTGTGGTGGATCGGTTGTGCAGGGATCCACTCCACAGAGCAGGGCTTACTTCGGTGGGGCTCTGGTGCCCACTTGGCATAAGGTATAAAGCGATCTGCAGCTGGCTGCTTCTTACGCTGGGCTTGGAGGTGCCCTAACAAGGCCAGGCTGTGAGCCAAGGCCAGCTGCTGCTAGTGCTGGGCCTGGGGGCACTCAGAAGGTAATGGGGCTCACAGAGCCCGGCTGCTACTTGTCTGAAAGAATTTAGGAAGATCAGAAGCACGTGCCACAAGTCATACAGACGGAAAAGCCACTATTAACCTCTTGGGTGGGGTGGAGTCTCAGGGAATCACCAGGGTGGGGCAAACACTGTGAGCCAGGTTGACTGAGTCTAGATATGGTGTCTGTCACGCTCGGTGGTTCTGTGAGGAGAGGGCTTAGAGAGGAGCAAAGGCCTCTGCCAGAAGTTCTGTCTTGGGCAAAGCTGCCCCCCAGCTCTTACCCTGATGCTAGACACTACAGTTCCTCCCTCTATGCCACTGGTGCCTTTCAAGCTGCTGCCCTGGTGCCAGAGCTCAGCGGGACTGAGTCTGAGTAAGTCCGTGTGCGGGCCCTTTAACAGGAACTTCCCGAGAAGCCAGTAGTTTCTTCCTCCGACCAATCTCCGCTGGTTTTTACAGCCAGAAACCATGGGGACATAGTTTCCTGGCACTAGAATCCTGTGCTAGGGGACCTGGTGTTGGGTTGGGACCCCTCGTTCCTAAGATATTCCTCCTGCTTTTATCTACCACACATGGGTGTGTGACCAGCCTGTTTTGCCTCTCGGCCCCTCCTACCAGTTTCAGTGTGGTTTCTTCTTTAATTCCATAGTTGCAGGACCTCCATTCTGCTCAATTTCTGCTGGTTCTGAGTGATGGTTGTTCTATAGCTTAGTTGTAATTCTGATGTGGTTGTGTAAGGAGGCAAGCTGTGTTTACTTAGGCCGCCATCTTGGAGATGCCTTCTTGGGCAAAATCATAGTCCCCAGGTCTAAGAAGACAGTGGCACCATCAGCTTCTACATGACCCATCTGAAGGGAGAATATTCCAGGTAGAAGCACCAGCAAGCAAAGAGGAGAGAAGGCAAGTGTGGTGGAACAGAGGGTGTTCTCCTCGACTCCCCAGCCTCCAATGGCTCCATGGGGGTGAGCATGTGGGGTCTTTTTTTTTAAAATCCTCACCTGAGGATATTTATTGATTTTAGAGAAAGAGGACAGAAGAGGGGAAAGGAAAGAGGGAGAGAGGGAAGGGGCGAAGGGGGGGGAGAGAGAAATATTGATGAGTTGGCTCCCATACGCACCCCAAACTGGGGACCGAACCTGCAACCTAGGTATGTGTCCTGACCGGAAATCAAACCTGCAACCTTTTTTGGTGCAAGGAATGACGCTCCAAACAACTGTGCCATTTGGCTAGGGTGTGTTTTGTTTTTTAATCTATAAGGAAATTTCTTAAAGGGGGACTATTTTAGTATTGCTTCTATAACCTAGGTGTCCTAGAATTACAAGATCAGTTATTGTGTGCTTCTTCTCATCAAACCTGCATGAAGCTGCGTGTATTCTTTCAGTTGATACATTAAGGTGGGTGCTCCTACTGGAGACATTTTCTTCTTTTTTGTTTACTTCCTCTCTTCTGTGCTTCTTTTCCTCCTCCTGGACACTTATTCTCATGTCAACTCTCCTCAGTCTATCTACTAAGTCCCTATTTTTCCACATGATTTCTTTATTGTTGTAATTTTGTTCCCCTCATTGAGATGCTTCTTCCACTTGGCCTCCCGGGATACTAATTTGGTTCTCGACAATGGCGATCCCATCCTTCAATTACCCTACATTGCGCTATAACTAAGAAACATGTTTTAGTTTCAAAGTCTTCTTTCTGTGGGGAAGAGGGAGGGTTAACTCCACATCGAATATCCTTAATGCTCCTCTACTTTTCTGTTCAAGGTGTTGCCTGGCTCCTGGAACACCTCAGATGCATTTATATATTACCTTGCCCACTTGGGATTGGGTCTGGTATTAAAGTGCCCTAAATGGTAGCTGTCCCAAAACAAGTCTGTATACCCAAGGGCCAGCAATTACAACGGAAGACTGCCAGTGTCACACTCTGAGACAGAGCAAAGATGTCTCTCTAGTCTCCCTGGACTTCCCCCACCGCAGGAACAGAAGCCAGGACCTACTAACATTCAGCTTCGTGGGGTTCAAGAAAACCAGGCGTCCTCATCACATGGGACGAATATTTACCTTGCCCCCAGGATGCCCCCTATATCCTGATTCTTCCCCCAGTACTTTTAGAAGATCAAGAGAGGAAGTCCTGCATCAGCTTTCCCTGATGATTTCCCCTAGAACCCCAGCCATCACTCACACCCAGCTGTCCCCTAGGCTCAAGTGAGACACACAAGTGGAAACTCAGTATGGACATGGATAGAAAATAAGCTTCAAGTTGCCACTTCCTTAGAACTTCCCTAGAACTTTCTCTGTGCCTAGGCCTAAATTTGTAAAATCTTTAAAATCTTTTAAAGTTGAATATTTCTATACCTTCGACCAAAACATAAAATGTGGTCTTAAGCTTACAGGAAAAAATTAAAATTAGTTGAGTAACCTTGCCAGAACATTTCCTTGAACCAAAACTGGTCATTTGTATACCTAAAAAAAGAAAACTAAGTAAGAAAAATAAATAATTTAAAAGCATTCTGCTGATCTAGAGGATCTATTAAAGTTGAAATTTCAAGAAGGGTTACCATATTCAATGAAAGATACTTGATAAAATGGCAAGCCAGTTGGCAAAAATAAAGCTCAATCCCCAGTCATCAACATAAATGCCAGATAAGCAAATATAAATATTAAATATACAAAAGCAGTAAAAGGAAATATTACTAAATTTCTTTTGTGATATTCAGAAAGAATAAGGTCTTTCCGAGCATGACATTAAATGCAGAAATTATAAAAGGTTAATAAGTTTGTTTACATAAAGATTAAAAGCATATGTAAGACAAAATATTCAAATGTCAAACAGATCTTGAGCAATAACAAGAAATAAACTTTTGATGCTCAACAGCACAAATCTCAGCAGCATTAGGCTAAAGGAATAAAAAGTGTGACACAGAAGACTACTTAGTGTATGATTCTACATACATGAAATTCTAGGAGAAAAAACTGTAATGACAGAAAGCAGATTGGGTTGCTAGGATCCAGAGGGACCAGGGGAGGGGACTGACTACAAAGAAAATTTGGAGCAGTGATGGAAATGTTCTATATATCATGACTGTGGTGGTGGTTACACGTCTACATATATTTGCCAAAACTTACTGAATCATACACTTAAAACTGGTGACTGTTATTGTTTCTAAGTTATAACCCAATAAAGCTGACAAAACAGTCAAACAGAATATATTTGTAACATATGACTAAGGATTAATTTACTTATTCTTAAAGTAGGTAATAAAATAACAAACCTAATAGAAAAGTGTGCACAGGGTATAAATAAGCAGTTCACAGAATAAAATATTATCCAAAAAACAAATACATGAAAAAATGCTCACCCTTAGTTGTAAGAAATGCATACTGAAACAACTGAACTACAATTTTTTTTACCAATCAGATTTGCAAAGATTAAAATATTCAGTAATATTTAGTGTTGCAATCTAGGGACATGGACACTCTACTGCAGTTTTTATTTTGATGGGAATTTAGTAATATCTATCAACATTTTAAATACATATATCCTTAGCCTCGGAAATTCCACATATAGGAATTCACCTTAGAGACATATTTATACAAATAATCTATAATAATAGTAACAACAACAAGACATTTATAGAGTGTTCATATACGTCAGACATTCTTTTAAGTATTTTATTTGGATTATCTGATTTTGTCATTAAAGAAACCCTCAAGGAAGGTAAAGAGAGGGGTTAGGTACCTTGCCCAAGGTCATACTGCTAGTAAGTGGCAGAACCAGCATTCAAACTCAGGCAGTGTTGCTACCAAATTTATACTCTTAACTACAATGTTATTTTTCCTCTCTAAAGAATGTTTAATGCTGCATGATTTGTAATAGCAAACTGAAATGACAAAATTATGGAAGATTAAATGAAGAAAATCTATACAATGAAATACCAGGCAAAATTAATTACAAATAAAATGGTTTTCTATAAGCTAACCTGAAAACATGTCCCTATTATATCAATGAAAAAGCTTGTTGCAAACACTATATCAAAAGTCTTTTATAAAACAAATAGGAAAAATAATACATATAGCTGCCTGTAGAGAGAAAACTTCCAAAGGTTATGAATCAGACTGTGTTTAGTAAATAGTGGTGAGATGTAGCATGGGTAAGGTATTTTTATTTTTTACTTTATTCCACTTTGCATTATTTAAATAAAAAAAAACTATAGTCATGGTACATTACCAAAAAAATCAGTTTAAAAAAACACAATTATTCTCCAACTTTTAGAACATGGATTTTACCTTTAATTCTTGCATTAGTTGGGTTCTTCTGTCTCTTAAATTCTTTAATTCTTTCTCATCCCAGCATCGAGCCTTGTATTTTAAGTCACTTGAACCTCCAGAGATCACCCCAGATTTTAAAAATAATGTTCCATCAAGGGCTACTGTCTATAAAATTAAAAATATTTTACCTTGGAGAAATGTACATAAAGAAGATAAAAGAGAACGTAATAAAGCAATTTTTACAGCTAAGAATTTGTAGATGAGAAAAACCACATAATATTTAATAAAATCTCCAGCATATGAAAAGACACCAACCAATAAATCACAAATACAATACCCTGTTTTGCTAGAGCCCAAAGCAATTCTAGGCAACAAGTTAGAAATTAAAAAGGTTCAAAATAAGTTGTGTATTAGGTCCAAACATATTCAATACTGAGAAGAAAAAACCAAGAATATTATACTTAATATAAAATAATTTGCATTACATAATCCTATATTTTGAAGAATTTCACATCACATGTCTATGACATATTATAAAAACAGCCTTAGCAACTTTTGGACACCCAAAATATCACATTCTCCAAAATGGATAGGAACTGGGACCAAGAACAAAAATTTAAATGGAGTCAAAGGTATAAAATAGCTTGAAGTTATAGTCCTAAGGAGACATATACTTTATGGTATAAATAAAAGCAATTCTCAATATTCTGCAAATGTTTCTAGTCAAAGCAGAAGGAAACCACCTATGGAGAACTAAAACCATGTAATATCAGCTCATTTTTTGAAAAGCCAACACATAGGAGTCTCACTGATTCCTCCATTTAGACCAAGATTCCCTGCGCGCCTGTCGTGATTGAGACATTCCACACTGGGGACTGCAGTGACAGAGTGAAATATGGCATTGACCCCCAGGGAGTTATGCTAGTAGGAAAAAGAGACATATAAACATGTCATTACTGTATTAAGTGACGGGCAGGCAGAAGCACATTAAGGAAAGTATAAAACTGGGAGGTTCTAACAGAGCCCGGAGAGCCACAGAAGGCTTCCTGAGGTGAAGGCTTGCATTGCATCTTATCAGAATTAAATTAGTTACATTCGACAGAAAACTTGGTTTATTTCTCTCTTATAATTACAGAAGTAAATATTGCAGGGTCTGTATGGTGGCCACAGAGTTAACCCAGACTCTTACGGTATGGTTCTAAGATCCTTAGTATCTGGATTTCTCCTCAAGGGAGACAGGCTCTTCATTTTCTGCAAGGCCTCGAGGGCTCCCTTTCCTCCCAGGCGGTAGCTGGGCAATGAGTTTGCTCCTCAGGTCTAAACCGACCAAAATATCATTTTCTGATGTAACTTGCAGTATTTGAATTAAAAAAATTCTAAAACATGGTATCAAGTCTAGGAAAAGATATGAAGTCCACGGAAGAGCAAAAGGACAAACTGAAGACAGATAGATAATCTGAGAAAATGTGACACCCATTCGATGGTTTTATGCATCCTAAAGCACAGAGAAAATTCCTTAAGTGGCATAACAGTAATAGGAAGAAGATAAAGTTCCTGTAATATATTTAAGACACGAATGGCAAAGCTGATTAAAATTTTGAAATAATGGTAAGCACAAGATATAGCCTAAGGGGGTAAGAAATCTTACTGTGAACAGATATAACCATTAATATTTGTTGAATGAAAGAAGGATTAAACACAGCCTTATCTTTATGTGACTTCTTTAAAACAATCTCACACATCTTCAAAAATCATTTTTACCAATATACATAAATAAATTTTAAAATAGTTAATTAGGTGGCAAAATAAGATATCTTAGTAGCTCACTTACTACATTTGCTTAAAGTTAATATGTAGAAATCAACGACAGTGATTACTAAGACTGATCACATTGTCATTAAGGTTATTTCTGATGGAAATATTAAAATTATGTGAGAAGTTAATCATGCTAGACAGTCCATAAACTTAAAACTAAAAACTACTACCTTTCATACTAATAGCCTGTTTTGTGTTAATTTGTAATTCTGTGCATTCCAGATCAAATATTTTAATTCACTACTAAATAAAAAACTGACTACCACTTTTTGAGAGTTGTTAGGCACTATAGGATTATTCTGAATGTTATTTAATTTAACCCTTACAACTCTATGAAATAGGCACTATTATTTCCCCAATTTTAGATGAAAAAATGAAAATTAGAGGCTTTGACTAGAAACATTTGTTATTAAGTAGCATCACTGATCTTATGTCATGGTTCATGCCCTAGGCACTATGTAACTTCATCAGATTTTAACTAAACCTGATCACAGGTATAGTTAAAAAAAAAACAAAAAACAACTAAGTCAAAAATCTGAGAAATTAAACACTGCTTAACTAACTACAAGCTCTATTCAACCGAGACTAAAACGTATTTATTTTTAAAACCAAAATAATTTTGAGAGATTAGTATTTAGTAACCTAATTTTCAATTGTGCTATTTCTGTAACTTGAAATGTGTTAAAACCTTGAATGCGTAAAAGAAGAGGTAGTATCTCCATGAAGCTATGGAAGAATTAACCCAGAATATAAAATAAGCACCTAAAAATCTTTCCTGATATTCAGAAAACTTATGCTATATATTTAAATGCAGGGCATATTGAGGTTCAGCAAGAACATTTACTGCATGTAAGTAAAAAAAAATTAACTGTTTGAAGGTATTATTACAATAAATCTAATTTTCAAAATATAATGTATGATATTGGAAAATGCTACAGAAGCTTACTTTTTAAAAACCCAACTGAACATTATAAAAACTACTGAAGCCATAGCCGTCTTAGGTTCTGTGTTAGTTTTCCTTATTAAAAAGAGTCATATAAAAGCCTGTATAAATATTTGTTTGTATAATATGTTAGTCTTACAAATACTGCTTCAGATTATCCAAAAGTACGATCTCAGTGTCTTACCTTCCGTCTCTCTGGTCCGTCGAATGCGACACGCCTTGCTTCTTCCACAGTCTCACAGACAAGGCCATTGCCACACACAAACTGGATCACTTTCTTCAGCTGAGGAAACTGAGTCTGTACGACATCAATCACCATTTTACAGCCTTTAATCTCCCGTAACCTCTCATTAATTGGCTTGATCTAAAAGGTTTAAAAAATACTTAATATATTAGATATGCCAGAATAAAAACCAAAATACTCAGTAGAGTCTTTCTCAAAAAACACAAACACGACAGCAAGAGATGAATTAATGATGTATGCTTATATATAATAAAGGTCTGACGAGAACCTGATGAATGAAATCACAGCACTGGCTCATGTACTGTTTTTTAAAAGTACATTTCATCAAAGCCAGAAGATAAAGTTTCCAGATTCAGCTCCGTCACTAACTATCTGGGACAAAGCAATGCATGAGAAGTGCTCCATGGTCTCAAAATCATAAAATGGGGAGATAATACCCATTTACGTGTCCAAAGAGTGGTGCAGCACTGTGGAACTCAAAAAATCATTTTAGGCTTAAATGATTAGGAAAGCCTTCACATCTTTGACATGACTTTTAAGTTGGATCTATAAATAGATCAAAAAAATATCAGCAACATATTACTATAAAACAGTACAATCTCCTTTTTGTAGAACAACAAAAACTCTCCATGAGGGGGGACCCAAAAAACCCCGGAACTTTTTTATAAAAAATTGTGTATTTATTCTCACATGATTAAACTTCAGTCACCTTCACAGTGCTCTCCATTTGATGCAGTACACTTACGGAGACATTTTTCCACTGCTCAAAACTGTTTTTGAACCATTGATTTTTATGCCTTTTAGTGTTTCTGCCATTTTTGTTTCGCCTCTTTCACACGGTCAAAACATTTCCCTTTGAGGATTTTTTTCATCCACGGAAACAAACAAAAAAAGTGGCTCAGGGTGAGGCTGAGAGAGTAGGGAGGGTGGGGCACCAGGGTCATGCCATTTCTGGTCAAAAACTGGCGAACACTCAGCACAGTGTGGGCAGGTGCACTCGCAAATCACCCATCATGAAATGGGCAAATGAGTTGAAACAGAGTCTTCAAAAAAAATTCACTTAAGTGCAACGCAGCCTCTCACAACAATGCCAGCTGGTACACTGATAACAGATGGGTTCCTAGAACACTCACCTAGAGGGGAAGCCTGTCCTACAAGGCTCTTCCCTCCAGAAGATAATTCTGTTTTGGGGGGGAGTCCCCCCTTGTATACAACCAAAATGTGTGAATACACAATACACCTGGGAATATATATTTATATAAATTTCCATGTATAAAAGCAACCTAAAGTAGTTACAACTAAGGAACTGGGCATCGAGAAGGGATAGGAACATTTCCTTCCTATTTTATAACATTCTGATTCGATTTTTAAAAAATGAGGGTGCCTTGAAAAAAATCTTAAGCATGAAACGAGTAAAACAGGATTTGAACAGGCAGATGGATGAGGTCACGCAGTTCTAGCAGGCGGAAGGCACGAGTGAGAGCGTGGAAGTACAAGAGGCAAGCCTGGACCCTGCGCCCCCAGCCAGCATTTGCCGAGCCCTCCTCGCTGGTGCTGCACTGGGCACTCTCCACGTAATAATTCTCCGTGATAATCGCACAAGGCAAGGACTACTTCTTCCACTTCACAGACACAGAAACTGAAGCTCAAGAACAATTAAGAACAAATTAGAGAGAATAAAAAGCAGGGCTGAGCTCACACTCGTGTCGGTCCAAGTCCAGGCCACATGCTCCTGACTACTGCGCACACTGCCTTTGGCTCGCGGCTGGAGGCTGGGCCAGCAGGACGTTTTCTTCAGCGGCCAAGAAAAAAGTCACGGAGGGATCTCGGTCTTCGTAATGCCCGAGTCCCTGCCTTGGGAACTTAGAATCTGGATACTCCAAGGCCTCTCAATACATACTCCAGGGCGCAACACAAGCCTGCTCCACCAAGACTGATGTGTACGTACTGGATCACGCATGTACAACTGAGACTGTACACATGATCACATATGTACAGCTGGCATTTCACCAACAGACCCACGCGTTGCTATTGAGTAAGAATATGGCTGGGTATCAGGCTGGAACAATGTCCTCAAAATCATCAAGGCAGAATTACGGCAAAAGTAGGTGTGGAAGAAATGATATGAAGTCAAAAGATAGCACCCACTTGATATTATTCTTGGCATGTCAGTACATTAGCACCTGCCATCTGAATGACTGACAGACTGGCACTCAAGCTGTGATTTTTTCAACCACTATCATAGTTTTAGGCAATAAAGACATACTTTAAAGGACAAAATTTTATCACTACCAAGTACTAAACATAAATTTCTTACATCAAGGTAATCTAGAGCAAGGAATGTCTCAGGTTCAGCTCTTTCCTCCTTCAGAAATCGAATACAATCTCTTGCTACCTTTTCAGAGGTTACAACAATGGCGACCATGTACTGGCCAAAAAGCTTCGTGACAGCTAGCTGGTACTTCTTATGAATAGGGTGACACAGGTCAAGTAGTCTTCCAAACTTGGTAGGTTTCAAAAAAAAAAGAAAACAGCAAATACATTTGTGAGGAACATATTGTTTTCTAATGTAACGAAGCAGTGGAAACTATAAACTAATTTTATAAAACTATAAACATCAGAATTTAAAAGAGTCTCATTCATTAGACATAAGTTTTACTATAAAACATCCATTCAGGTGTGTCACACTTCATTTAAGAAAAGAGTAACAAGGGGGGGATTATCCTCACCAAAGCGTTAAACGTTTTTACAACGGTACAGTAACTAAATCGCCCACTCCCTTATTTACTAAATAAGAGTCAAGGAAGACCCCCACATGCAGACACTGAGCTGGACGCTGGGTAAGCATTGCTGAGCAAAGGAAACACTTTATCTCACAGAGCTGTCAGCCTAGTAGAAAGAGAGAGATGAATAATCAATGATTACACACATGTACAAAACAGAATTATACCAGACGCTGTGGTATAATTGTGTGTAAACAGGAACTCGGCTGACTGGAGACATCAGAGAAGGCTTCCCACAAAGAAGTCTTGAGATCTGAAGGATGGTCAAGAATTCATTAGACTGAAGTTCAAAAAGTTTACTTAAAAATGTCAATGTCGACCATCCTATATCAATGCTCCCTAGACTATCTGAAGATTCAGTTTTGTATCTTAGACTTTTTTCATCTGTTCGGTTCTACTCCAGGAATACCATTTTTTTGACGGATCATGATTTTTGTTAATATTATCCTGCTCTTCATCTTTTTCTTCTCCATTCACCTGTGATTATAGTGGCCCCCCTTAACTGTGGTGTGGCTTTCCAAGGTTTCAGTTACTGTGGTCAAGCATGGTCTAAAAATATTAAATGGAAAATTCCAGAAATAAATGACTCAATAAACAAGTCATAAGTTTTAAATTGTACACTGAGTAGTGTGATGACTTTTGTGCCATCTTGACTGGGACATGAATCATCCCTTTGTCCAGTGTATCCACACTGCATATGCTGCCCGTTAGCCACTTAATAGCCACCATGGTTTTCAGATGGACAATGGCGAGGTCGCCAGCCCTGTGTTCAAGTCACCCTTATTTTACTTAATAACGGCCCCCCCAGTATGAGAGCAGTGATGCTGGCAATTAGGATATGCCAGGGAGAAGCTGGAAAGTGCTTCCTTTAAGTGAAAAGGTAAACTTAATAAGGAAAGACAAAAACCGCATGCTGAAATTGCGAAGATCTACAGCAAGAACAAATCTTCAACAGGTGAAATGGTAAAGGGAAAAATATCTGTGCTAGTTTTGTGATCGCACCTTACCCTACAAAAGCTCCAGTCACAGTGCACAAGTACTTAGTTAAGAAGGAAAAAGCATTAGATTTGCAGGTGAAATACACAAAGTGAAAAAAAGACATTATACACATACACCCCCTGCACATGCGTAGGGTGCAGCACTACCTGCAGTCCCAGGTCTGCTGGCATCTGGGAATGGACCCCCGCAGATAAGGGGCGACCGCCGTAACCCAAGCCTGACTTCTAGGCCAGTGCTTGGATTTTCGGCTGTGTAACCCGTGCCCTGCTACTTGTAATTTATTAGTTTAGTAATGTTTGCTCTTGATTTGTTTTCTTAGCTCTCCATTTTACTTTTATGAGGGGTTCTGTTCTGTAACCTTTTTCCAGACTAGGCTCTTTTGACTTATTTCTCTCTTTTGCCTGGCTGGGTGGATCAGCTGGTTAGAGGGTTGTCCAGTACACCAAAAGGTCGTGGGTTCGATCCTGGTATGGGAGGCAACCTGATCGATGTTTCTCTCTCTCTCTCTCTCTCTCTCAAATTAATAAGCATATCCTTGAATGTGGATTTTTAAAAATCAGCCTTTCTCTTTATTGTATGTACCCAGAGCTGCCATATCTGTTCTTTTCACCATGCTTATATTTAGTGTGGGCATCTCTGTTCAGACCTTTTATTTGCTGTGATGGAGACACTTTTTGATTGCCTCACCTAGAACTAAGAAGGTAATTTCCTCTGAGCTACAGTTGATGAACTGTTTTCTGTTTATCTTCTAAGTATTTTCTGATTTATTTCTTATTACCTAAGGGCTTGGAGGGCAGGGGCAAGTGAGAGCTGAGCCTAGGCTGTGCATATGCTTTGTTTGAATACCCAAGCTTTGCTCTTTCCTCTGAGTTTTAATCAATATTCCATACTAAGGTTCCTTCTACCTTCAGGGAAGAGGACAAATCCCGTCTGGGAGGAGGGCTTTGAATGGGTCTCTTGATTTAATGAGGAGTCCTGGAGCTGTCACTTCTGTCTAAGGTCACTGGAGGTTCACATTCCCTGATTCACTAGTTTTTTTAATCAAAAGGCAACAAATACATATGAATTTGATTCTTGCTAGATTAAGGAATGCTAGGTGGGATTTCTTAGGAATTAATCAATGTATCAGTTTGCCTTTTTCAGAGTTAAAAATATGCTTATAAATGTTTTAAGTGGCTATCATCAATAAGTCCACAAATAATGGCGAGGATGCAGAGAAAAGGGAACCCTCGAGCCTTGCTGGTGGGAATTCAGACTGGTGCAGCCACTGTGGAAAAGAGTATAGAGTTTTCTCAAAAAATAAAAAACGGAATTGCTGTATGACCCAGCAATTCCACTTCTGGGAATATATCTGAAGACACCCAAAACACTGATTTGAAAGAATACATGCACCCCTATGTTCACTGAAGCACTATTCACCATAGCCAAGATCTGAGAGCAGCCTAAGTGCCCATCGGTAGATGAGTGGATAAAAAAAGCTGCAGTACATTTACAGAATGAAATACTACTCAGCCATAAAAAAGAAGGAATTCTTAGCTTTTGTGACAGCATGGATGGCCCTGGAGGGTATTATGCTAAGTGAAATAAGCCAGAGAAAGACAAATACCAAATGCTTTCACTTACATGTGGAATCTAATGAACAAAATAAACAAAACAGAAAAGGACTCCTAGATCCAGAGAACACACTGACAGCTGTCAGAGGGAGGGAAGCTTGGGGCTGGGTGAAATAGGTGGAAGGGATTAAGAAAAAAAAAGAGAAAAACCTCAGACACAGACAATAGTATGGTGATTATGAGGAAAAAGAGAGGTGGGCACAGGTGGAAGAATGTAAACGGGGGGTAAATGGTGATGGAAGGGGGCTAGACTGTGGATGGTGAACACACCATGCCATGTGCAGATGACATACTGCAGAACTGCACACTTCAAACCTATATAATTTTATTGACCAATGTAAGTGTAATAATTTCAATTAAAAAAATAAATGCTATCCTTCCATCTTTTTAAAAAAAAAAATCCTGGACTATTACCGTTTTCTGAAGTTTATGGCATTAGATATATGAGCCCCTTTCCTTGTTTGACTGTTGAACTAATTTTCCTTTTAGACTAGCTTTAGTTATTTTGTTTGGTACTGGGGGAGGGATTCTGTGATCAAAACTTACTCCTCCATCACTATCTGGAAGTCAAGACCAACACTTGAGAGTCAAAAAGTCAAAAAGGATGCTATAACAGAGAGGGAGGAGGACAGCCATGAGACTGTGGTATCACAGAAGCCAATGGGAAGGCATTTCAAAACAGTGCAAGTGGTTAACAGGGCCAAGTGCCCCAAACAGGCCATTATAGAATAAGGGCTGCGCAGTGTGCACTGGTGTTTGGGACACAAGAGCCCCGATGCCTAAGGAAATAGTTTCGTGAAGCTGGCACCCTAAGCAACAGGTTAGAACTGCTGTATTTGGGCTACCGAATATACTAACAAAACTGGATGCACAGTCAGATTTGGAGAATAAAAGTTCATTGTTACAAAAGTATTCCAATGATGTCTACTGAATATATAATTTAAAAAAAATGAAGGCCTGAAAAATATGAAGTTTGAGGCTGTGTTTTTTTTGCGGGGAGACTATTTCATGGTGTTCAAGTCCTTCGGGCATACTGGTCATAACTTTGACTTTCTGGGTAATGTGTTCAAGTCAATGTTTCTCCCCAATAATTACTTATCTACAGATATTACTAAAAGTTACTTACATTTTTACCTCAATTATTTACTATTACATTTTAAATATAACTAATCACACACAAAACTTAAAAATTGCTGAAATAATTTTGTCTCCGAATAATACCATGTTAAATCCCAAATAAGAAAGCTTGGCCTCTTCGTTTAAATCAGCTTTTCATTCTAATTACCACGGAATCCGGATAAAGCTTCTTAAGGCGTTCCATAACCTCCGCTCTCTTTCGCTGGCGTCTCCCCTCGTGGTAATCCATCCCGGCATTCTGCAGCTCACTTCTGACAAGGTTCATCTCTTCATTGACTTCGGAAATTCTTGACTTTGTTTTTTCAATTTCATCCACTAGGGTTTCCTCTTGCTGTTTTTTCTCTTTTAAGCAATCCCTACATAATAAAAACAACAATAAATTGTACAGCAAAAAGAAAAACCAAAATTTAGGAATGACAAGGTACAATATACTCAGGTCTGGCAATGCAGGGGAATGGAGCAGTGCTCTAACGATTTTAAATGATGAAAAATGCAGTAAAATAAACAGAGCTCCAAACTTGGGCAAAGAGATTTTGATCATTCTTTGTTGATCCAAAAGATATATATTTCTGGATACTGAAAAAGCAAGACTAGATCACTAAACTGGAGAGATTGTCATGAGCTTAACAGTAAGTAAATGCCAATGAAAACATTCTTCGTGGTGGAATACTTAGGCTGTACTATCTCTCATGACATAACTTTTATTATAAAATATCAATACCAAAAAGGAGTTTTAAGTTTCACCACTGACATTTCTATTTTCAAAATGTAAATATTTTATTTATGTGCTTAAGTATAATTTTTAATTATATACAATGAAATAAAAGTAATGGAGTGAAAACATTATAACACAATGGAAGCGTTCATTTGACTGAATGCACCACAAATAAACCGGGCCCTTGAAATACAAGATAGCTGCAAAGGACTTTTTAAAAATGATACCCACAGGCATGATTTTGTGTACTCCTCCAACTTCTCTATTCGTTTTTTATAATCTTCTATTTGTTCTGTTACTTGTTTTAGGTTTTCCTAAATTAGAAATGAAACCTAAAGTCAATTATAGCAACTCCAAATAAAAGCAATTATTTTTCACTACCTGCTTAGAACTTACTGTAATATCCTTAATTGTTCTGAATTTGAAATATAGAAATATAACCATAGGAAAATGTTCATAGGAGAAAATTTTCATTTTGAAAAGGCAGGATGGTATAGAGCTTTGAGGTTACAAGAATCAAGGTTCAAATCCTAGCTCTACCATTTACTATGTATCTAATCATGAAGTTTACTCTGGTAAACTCAAACTCCAAGGGGATTATTTTCAAATATCTATACATAGTTCTTTCTTTTTCACATATCTGGAATTTTTTAATTAAAAAATTTTAAATTGTACCAAATTGGGATGGAGTGAGCAGGTCATCCACAGAGAAATAAAAAACACTGGAGTAACAACAGATGCTAACCTGGAGTGTGCCTTTTAATTAAGAACTAATAAGAAAATAAATCTCAGAAAAATAAAAACAAAGTGTCCCATTTCTGAGCAACAGCAGTTAAGAGAAATACCATCTTGCATTATAAAATTAGTTCATAAATGAAAAGATGTGGTTTGATAATATGATACAGTATAAACTGAATATTTTACAAGAATATCAATCATTTCCTCTGGGACTCCTGCTTTCTATAACATATAAATATTATATATTAACATAAATCTATCCGTGCTTTGTTATATATGATGCATCTTCTTTAAGCACGTAGTTTTCAATTACAGTTCTGTATCAGTTGCAGGCATACAGCAAAGTTGTTAGAAACTGTACCCTACAGAGGAGCTCTCCCGGCTGCTTCAAGTACCAGCCTGGCCCCACACGTACTCATCCCTATATTAGTGAATATGTTCTCCTACTGCAAACTAACTCATGCAATAAACATTTATTCACTAGCTACCACGTGCTAGGAACTAGAGACATAATAAAGAACAGGAGAGTCTCTGCTCTCAAGGACTAAGTCTGGTGGGAGACAGGCAAACAAATAAGTAATTCCGGCAGAGTGGTTTAGTGTTTGTTGTAACAGTACAGGACATAGAGGGCAACTGTAGACTCGGGGCAGGAGGGCTTCACAGAAGCCTTGCTCCGTTAACATCACTGCTAAGTCCACGTACAGTGGTGGTCTCCAGTGTGATCTACCTTGCTCCGTTAACATCACTGCTAAGTCCACGTACAGTGGTGGTCTCCAGTGTGATCCACGTCTTTAGCCTCGCCCCTGTCTGATTCACCACGTGCACCACAGCAAGATAATCTGTCTTCCTCCATTACTAAGTCATTTAAGACCAGGAATGTACAAAAATGTTAATGTTAACTGTACTCTCCTTCAATCTGATAAAATCCCTTACATATAGACTAAGAATAAAGAGTGACTAGGAGCAGAAGAAATTATTTTCAGGTTTGTTTTTGTTGTGGGGGCGGCGTGGGGAGAAAAGGCAGGCTAGGTAAGGCTTTGTAGTGTGGGTAACCATAGAATTCAACATGTAGAAATAAGGAGGTTTTTCTAAAATTAGCATGCACAAAGGCGAAACTGTGCAATGAGAATTTGCAGAAACCAGTTACAATTTTATAATGCAATACAAATTACACGTGTTTTAAAACTAATTAGTGTTATTTTACTACATTTGTTTTCTCCTCATACGATTACCATGAAATACACCATGAGGTGTCGGAGGGAAACACCAGGTGCTTGGCGCCGTATCACACTCGCGTCCGCCTTATTCCACCTGCCCGTCACGATGAGGTGGACGCGCCCAACCCCGTGGTAGAAATGAAGAAATCAAAGTCCAGAAGTTAAGTAACTTAGTTATTTACCAAAACTACAGGGGTCAGTAAAGAACAGGGCAGACTGGAAGCCAGGTCTGTCTTACTCTAAGGCAGACCATTATAATGCTATCTTTTTTAAAAAAAGATTTTATTTATTTTTAGAGAGAGGGGGAGGGAGGGAGAAAGAGAGGAAAACATTAATGTGCATCGAGATACATCGATCAGTTGCCTCTGCACGCCCCCAACAGGGGACCTGGCCTGCAACCCAGGCCCTGACTGGGGATTGAACTGGTGGCCTTTCAGTTCACAGGCCAGCACTCAACCCACTGAGCCCCACCAACCAGGGATGTAATGCTATCTTGATGGTTTTGTCCCATGTAGACTATTATGCTCCATTTGGGCTATGTCCTTATTGTTTCCAAATAACTTTGCAGTCACCTCTATTATAATACTTGTTTTTCTCTTTATCTATCCTCCTCCTATACTCACTGAACTGTAATACATGTAACAACAGAGGCTGTATCATCTGCTCATGTCTGTCACTACACAGATGCACAGGAAATGCTTGCTGGCTACATGGGCAAAGGCACTACCAGTATCTTAAACCATAAAAGAGCACTGAAATGATACTAAGCAGCATAACAGGTAATCCAGAATTTTTAAATTAATTGCCTATGTCTGATGTAAATCCACTTCTATGTTAAAAAGCTAATATAAAAGGTAATAAAATTTCACTGAAAGTAATTCTAAATGAATGCACAAACCAAGGTACCTGAACTTCTCCGCGCCTCCTCTTTTCAAAGGCCAGTCTTTCTTTATCAGCCTTCTGTTCCCACTGCAGTTTTTCCAGTTGTTGGTTCATTATAGCCACCTTCTTTCTTACTTGTTCTTTAAGTTCTTTATAACGATTCAGCTGTATAAGGAGCAATTAAAAATTGCTAGCTCGAATCCTTATTAAAAAAATCCTCACCCAAGGATATGTTTATTGATATTAGAGAGGAAGGGGACGGGGGAGAGAGAGACTGAGTGAGAGAGAGAGACACATCAACCAGTTGCCTGACCAGGATCGACCCCACAACCTAGGTATGTGCCCAACCTTTTGGTGTACGGGATGACACTCTAACCAACTGAGCAACCTGGCCAGGGTGAGGGGAAATTCTTTATATGATATCCCTTACTAACAGATAATTAATCTTATCAAAAGTATGTTTTACATAACTTAGATCAGAATTGGCCATCTTCTCCAGATAAGGTGAACAAAAATAAATGTTTTACTTAAAACTGTTTGGATACATCAGTAAGGTATTCAAAATCAACTCTAGAAGGTCTGAGAAATTCTTAAAAGAGAAAGGAGATTAAAACTCAGTAGTCCAAAGGAAGAGAAGCTCAGAGAAAATTATGTACTTTTAAAATCTATATAGTCATGAATATTTTAGTATATATAGTAATATAAGATTATTATCAAATTAATGAAAGATATAAATGATAAAAATTTAGTTGAAGGAACATCTAGAAACTCTAAATCACCAATTTTTGTATATCTACTACCTATTTATAATTAAATCTTATATACTAAATTGGTATTAATTCATTACTTAACATTTTACATCACCTTAAGGAATCAATTTCCCTTGTCAATTTAGTGATCATGTCTCTTCAAAGCCATATGTACCTGACTTTTAAATTTTTATAATATTCATGAAGAAAAAAATGATTACTTTAAAAATAGAAAAATTACCTTTTATTACAAAATACCACCATGTAATCTTGATTTCCTGACTTTAATAAACTCAAAAATGTCAATGCCATTTAATCTTATAAAGAAAAAATTTAGAGAAAAGATTTAAATTCCATATACAAGTTGAAAAATTTAAATTCCCATAAATTAGATTCTGAGGACAATCTCTTAAAGTATCAGAAAGAGAGGTCATTCTTCAAATTTTTTTCTAATTAAGAGGAGAAGCTGAAACAAAGATTTCCCTTATGTTGACTTTACCTGGCTGGCTTCTAATTCAATGTCTCGCACTTTCCGCAGGACTTCTTCCTCAATCTGCTTTTCAAAACTTTTCCATGCAACATCTAAATCAACCAGCTCTGTCTCCAGGGCTTTTATGTCATCTTCCTGTTTAGAACATTGTTTTTCACTGTCCTTCATTGATTTTTTAGCCAATTCTAATTTCTTGAGGTGGTGAGAAGTGTTTTCTTTGGCTTTAATGTACTGAGGCCTTTTCTGATTTAAAAGCGCATCGAGAGATCTAAGAAGAAAAATAAAGTTTGCTTTAAAAGAAATGAACTTTTATGATATATAGAGCGAAGTTCTTTTGATCAAATCACACACTTAAAAATGAATTCTAAAAAGTGACTTTCAGAAACCATAAGCAGATCAGTGGTTGCCAGAAGTTAGGGGGAAGACTGAGTAGTTGAAGCAGAGGGGAATTTTTTGAGAGTAGTAAAATATTCTATATGATACTGTACTGGTGACCACATGACATCACACATTTGTCAAAACCTACAGGACTCTATAGCACCAAGAGTGTACTTTAATGTATGCGAATTTTTTAAAAATCACTTAGAGGAGGTCAAGGCATCCTAGGTGGGATACAGGAAGTGACAAAACAGGTGAACTGTATTCCATATGTAGGGAACCACCTCCCTGAAGGCGGTAAAGGTGCTGACCTAAGTAACTTTAGAAATGAGTAGAGGCTGTAAAACTAAAAGCAAGAGGAACTGCACATAAGCATCACACGCTAGTTGATGAAGCTGCTTTCCCAGGGGGTACGGATTAACAATTCTGATGCTGTCGTGCATGATTACTGGAATTGAACAATTCAGCAAATTAATAAGCATTTTGTGGAAGGCAGGTTTCTCACTTTTGGAGTGGGAGGTTACAGACAAACAAGGAAAGGTCAACACCAGCAGTGATGGCAGGTTGGTATTATGACACATGAAACAGATATGTCATATGACATCTAAGATATGGAGACATCCCTGATATAATAGGATGAGAATGGCATTTTACCACTGTGATCTTCCTCCTCCAAATTCACAAACCCTGACTAATTATGAGAAGACTATCAGACAAATTCCAGTGGAGGAATGTTCAACAAAAAAATCCTAACCAGGACTCCTCAACACTGTCAAGGCCATCAAACACAAGGGAAGTCTGAGAAACTGTCACAGCCAAGAGGAGTCAAGAGAGACAAGAGGACTACATGGAATGTGGTACTCTGAATCAGAAAAAAGACAACAGGTAAAAACTAAGCAAATATAAATAAACTGTGGACTTCAGTTAACAGTAACGTATCCACATCGGGTCATTAATCGACAAATGTATCGTACTAATAACATAGGATGTTGTAAGGAGGAGCAACGGGGCATGCGGAATACCGGAGCTGTGTTCTATAATTTTTCTGTATTCTAAAAGTATTCCAAAGTAGAAGTTTATTTTTAAAAAATCAACTTTCAAACATCACTTTATTTTTATTTTCTCTTGATCTACATAAAATCCAACTGTGAACAGGTATTTCTAAAACTCACTTTAATTCTTTCTCTGTTTGCTGCAGCTGTCTAATTAGCATCCCATGTTCCTTCTTCTTGGCTTTCACCATGTTTTCATGACGAGAAAGAGACTCTTTTGTGACACTTAAATTTGCATTCGCATGTTCTAATTCACTGTTCAGAAAATGAATTTTTTTCTCATTATGATATAGCTTGAAAAGCTGCAGTTGAATCTTGTTTATTTTCAGTTCTTCAAGGAGACTCTGGTAACGTTCTGCCTATAAAACAGTACAATTCAACAACAGTTAATCGGGAGTATATTTAAAATGACCTTCCACAAACTCAGCTACAGTGCTAGCAAATGATCTCTAACAGATTTTAAGGGTCAGTATTCTCACTAAAAGTAGCATTATCTGGAGAAGGTTTCTGGACAGACTTTTACAATAAACCAGTAAAATTGCAAGTGGTTTTTATATTCATGCGCTCAGTGGGACGGGGGTGAGAACGATGGCATGATAACTACTGACCCACATCCTTGTCGCATTTCAGTCTTCACTTCAGAGTGTGGCAAGTCCAGTAACATTTCTGACATCAGCTTCATTTGTAAACTGAAGGCAGTTAAATGACTTGTAAGATCCCTAGCAACTTTAAATTCAATGATTCCAGGAAAAGTTCCTGCTATAGGGTGTAATTTTTCTACTAAGAGGACTAATAAGACTATTAAAATTCTAAACTACATGTGAAATGGTATTTGTACTGTTAATGAAGGAATGGGCTGCCTCGAGAGGAAAGCTCCTTATCACTGAAGTATTCCCTATAGCAGGTAAACAACCATCTGCCAGGATATTGTAAAAAATAACTGGGAAGTCGGGCTATTCTAACTGTTCTTATGTTTAAGCTCTGCAATCCTTCATTTCTATAAGCTGTTTCAGTATAAGTACTATAATCTGACTTTCACTGATGCCACCCCTTTCCACGGACTAAACTGAGGACACAGACACACACGTGAAAACATGAAGAAACAGAAAAAATCACTAACAAGGAACACATCTACCTCTCATTTATTTATTCGAATATTTTTTGCTTGCTTACTGTGTGCCAGGCCCTGTTCTTGGGAATACGGTGAAGAGCAAGACGGAAACAGTCTCTACTCTTGTAAATTTATAATCCAACAATTCTAATGGGGTGAGAAGGAATGAGGAGGACTTAAAGAGTAATTAAGTGAACAAATAAACAAGATATCATCTACCAATATATGTTACAAAAGAAACAAAATAGGGTAATGCAGTAGTACCAGGGAGGGCGTAGGGAGAGGGGCTAATTTAGACTGAGGGTATGGTCCGCAAATGCCTGCCCAA
The DNA here is from genome assembly GCA_004026545.1 of Mormoops blainvillei. Taxonomy (NCBI): domain Eukaryota; kingdom Metazoa; phylum Chordata; class Mammalia; order Chiroptera; family Mormoopidae; genus Mormoops; species Mormoops blainvillei. The sequence goes on along the minus strand of PVJD01007593.1, from coordinate 8,758 downwards.
GAAAATGGCTTTTTTATGAAAACTTGAATGAGAGAGCATTAGCCACACAAAATCAGGCATACAGCTATCCAGACAGAGGAAGCAGCAAAAGCGCCCGGCCAGAACAGAGTGTCGGGTGTTCAGGCAATAGTAAAGGTCAACATGGTAGGAGAGTATGGGAAGCTAAGACTTGAGGGGCAAGAGGGGGAAAGTCAGAAGGCGGCACGGGGGGGCGGGCTCTCAGTGCGGTGGGAAGCATAGCACTGGAAGAGGTTTTATGCAAGAGAAAGACAAAATCTGATTTGCATTTTAAAAACAGCACTCTAAACACAAATAATTACCAACCATGACACAAGGCACTCTCGTAGGCAGGTGAGGGGTAACAAGAAATGACCACAGGACAGCCTTTGTAAAGTGTGGCCACGCCTCCTGGTCCCCAATCCCATATTAGGGAGTCCTTGAGGTCAGAACTATTTTCATAATAATACTAAGACTTTATGTGCCTTTTTTCATTGCGTGGATATCTCCACTGATGGTACAAAAGCCAACGGTGACTAAAGCAGCTAGGCCTTGACACGAACATTTAATACAGAACCAGATGTAAGAATTCATCTGTCTTTTATTAAGCTAGATATTAAGGAGGTTACAAAAATGTAAACCAATGTTACACTTTTGTTTAGTTTTAGAAAAAATGCAGTTTTTTTCATAAAAATGTCATGTTAACATGTAATGAGCTGCTTATTATTTTTACACTAATCATTAAAATATATTTTAAAAACTTCCAAGTTGCCATTTGATAACAGTAGACACTGGCAGCTGTGACCCCCAGGACAGACACTCTCCGCGGCCCCTGGGACTTTCAGCAGAGCAAGGGGCTGAGAACCAAACTCTGAGAGCCCTGCAGTGCGCGACGCTGACCCTTCGGGCTTATTTTTAGTTGGGAGAAGAATCATTTTTGTAGTTCAGGTTGTCCTACCTATTTGGGGGAAAAAAACCCAAATGGTGAAAACCATACAGAAAGGTTTATCTTTAATGAATTTTGGGCTTTACTTGTCTTGTATCATTAAAACAATATCATCAGTAACCCCAAGGCAGTATCTGGTAATTCTGACTGTTCTCATATCCAACACTTAATCGGTCATATCTTCACGACACCTTACCTCTTCTTTCTCTAATTTTGCATGTTTGCGTTCTGCAGCAATGTTTCTTTTCTTATTAAAATTAAACTGTGCATCCTCTTCGGCTCTCTGCAACTTCCTTTTCTTTTCCTCATACTCTCCTATAAGTTCTGCAGAAGTGCTGATTTCCTCAAAAAACTGGGTTCTTTCTTTGGGTTTTTTCATTGAAATCAACTCTACAGTTCCCTTTTAAAAATAATAAAGCACACCAACATATAAATTATAGTGATATATTTTCAAAATCATGAATCAAATAACCTTTACAACTACTTACTTGAAAAACTAGGCAGTTCCGTGCTTTGACTATTATACCTATCTTTTCCAACTCTGCAATATAAGCAGAACGACTCACAGGATTATCATCAAAAAGAAATTCTGAGCATCCCCCTAAAATAAAATAAAGGCTGTCACAGAAAGTATAAATACCAGACATATACCAACTATTGAAAGTTTTATGAATTATTTTTCTTATTGAAATGGCCTGTAACACAATAGTATACATGTTAATAAATGCATTTAGTCAGCCAACAAATACACTATTTGCCAAGGAGTATTCTACAGCGGTAAACAAACAGACAAAAGTCTGATCTCAAGGAGCTTATATCCCAGTAATGGAGACAGACAAAAACAATATATGTAAGTAAAATAAATATGTGCGAACGTGTTAGGTGTTAAGGAGTAAGTAAAATAGAGTTGGAAAAGGGCGTGTGAAAGCCTCTGTGTCCCGGGAATAGGCACCGCAATTTTAACCAGGATGGTGACCCCAGTGTGCTCCCCCACCTCGAACTCATGTTGAAATCCTAACCCCCAAAGGTGGTGGTATTAGCAGGTAGGGCCTTTCAGAGGTGATTAGGTCATGATGATGCAACCACGTATCTGACAAGGGGTTAATATCCAAAGTATATAAGGAACTCATATAACTCAACAGCAAAAAACCAAATACCACAATCCAGTTTAAAATGGGAAAATAACCTGAACAGATATTTCTCAAAAGATGACACACAGATGGCCAAGAAGTACATGAAAAGGTGCTCAATGTTAGGAAATAGCAGGGAAATGCAAACCCAAACCACAATGAGGCACTACCTCACATCTGCTAAAATAAAAAAGACAAAAGGTAAGTGTTGGCGAGAATGTGAAGAAAAGGGGAGCTTTGTACATTGTTGGTAGGAATAAAAGTTGGTACAAGCATAATGGAAAACATGAAGGCGCTTCAAGATTAAAAACAGAACTACCTTGTGCTCTATCAAGCAATCCCTTATGAGTATATATTCAAAGAAAACGAAATCAGTATCTCAAAGAGATAGCTATACTCCCATGTTCACTGAAGCATTATTAACAACAGCTAACGAATAACCTAAATGTCAATGGATAAAGAAAGAAAGAAAACACGGGAATATTATTCAACCTAAAAAAGAAAGAAATCCAGCCATTCGCAACGTCATGGATGAACCTGGAGGACGTTATGCAACGCGAAATGTGCCACACACAGGAAGACAAATCTGCATGCCTTCCCTTGCAGGTGGAATGTGAAACAGCTGAAACTCAGAGTGTCGAGCGGAACGGTGACTGCTAAGGGCCGGGGGCGAGGACAACGGGAAGGCGGATGGTCAAAGGGTAGGAGGTTTGAGCCACGCCAGGCGCGGGGCCCCGGGGCGCCGCGGCAGAGCAGCGTGCCCGTGGCTGGCACGACCGCGCTGTGCGCTTCTGAGTTGCTAGAGCGCAGACCTGAAGGGTTCTCACCGCGCACGCGTGCGCGCACACACGCGTGGCGACCAGATGGGGTGATGCGGGTGTTAATTAGGTTGGCTGTCGCTTATTTCACAACGCATGCTAAAACATTAAGTTGTGTACCTTAAATATATACAAATTTCGTCAGTTCTACATTAGTAAAGAGGAAAAATTTACGATGGTTCATTAAATAGAATAGGCTAGGGAATCCTTAGTGAGACGGAGACTTTTGAGTAAAAACTAAAAGAAAGTGAGGAAACCGATGAAGATATCTAGGTAATAAAGTGCCGAAACACTTAAACGAGACACGAAGGTACAAGTATATAAGCATTTCCAAAATTACCTATGAGTGAATTCGGGGGAAACGAACAAAACAGCGCCTATACACTGGGACACGAACACCATGTTTCAGTGGGCCAGGCTGCAAACAGCAGCGACGGAAAGCAAGACCAAGAGACACCCGCTCTGAGAGGCTCTGTAAACTCCTGGCCCACCGACGAAGCGTACGTAAGCCGCCGCAATCTCGCTGACTCGGGAAACAGGGATTCCAGGAACACATCACCAACGCGACTCCAACACGTCGCTGACGTTGCTTTGTTGGCGGTGGGAGGCACTTTCCACGCAAACCAAAAGCAGCGCACGGGGCCGGCTCCTCTCCAAGGGCGCCAGACGGCCGCACGTGAAGAACCGCAGGACCGGCTCCCGCAGCCTCCGCCCTCCGGGCCCCGCGCCCCGCGCCCCCGCTCCGCCGACGCCCCGGGCGCGCACCTCGGATGGTCCTGGCAAACGTCCTCTGCTGCCCGCTCTCCTCCACGTACACCGCCTTCACGCTCGCCGAGGCCGCCACGGGCTTCCCGACGTGCGCGCCGTGGATGAGCTCCCGGACGTGCTTGACTCTCAGGTTGGCCGTCTTCTCCGCCATCACGAAGCTAAGCGCGTCCATCACGTTAGATTTGCCTGGCGGCGAGAGCGGGGCGGGGCGGGGACGAGGGGTCATCCCCCCGCTGGACGCCAGTGCATTAAAGGAGAAGAGCGAACGAGCCTCGCCCGGGGCCCGGCCGCCGCGGTCCCGTCTCCGCACGCAGGTCCCGCCCTAACGCCCCGGGCGGCCAGCGCGACTCCGTCCCCGTGGAACCGCGGCCCGCGCGCGGCCGCCGCCGCCGAGCCCCCGCCCCCGCGCCGCTCGCTCTGCGAACGCCGGCGACGCGGGGCGGTGTCGTCGCGACAGGGTCTGAGGACGCGCCCCGCGGGCGCCCGTGCGTCTCCCAGCGAACACAAGCAGCGAGCTTTTGTTGGAACGGGGTTCGAGAGCGCCAAGCGCGCCGCGCCCCGAAGGGCGAGGGCGCAGGCCAAGCCCGCGACCCCGTCGCCCGCTGTCGCCCGTCGGCGGCCACCGGCGGTGGCGGGGCGGCCCCGGGCCCCGCGCTCGGGCGCGTCGCTTTGCTGAGCGCACGGTGGCCGGTCAGCGGCCGGGCGGCCCGAGGTCGCGTCCGCCACGCCCCGGGAGCCCCGGGGGGGTCGGCCCCGGCCTCCGCGTCCCCCGCGACAAAACGGCGACAGTGCCCACGGGACTCCCGGGAGGGGCCGCTGGCGACCTCCAGGCGCCGGCCCACGCAGTCTCGGTGGGGGAAAGGGACGGGGCCGCAGAGGGACGGGGCCCCAACCCCGCCCGGGCGGCCGGGGCAGCGTCAAAGGACAGGGCCCCGCGCAGCCCCGGGGCGGAGGTCGACGATCAGGTCCAGGGTCCGGCGGCGGCCGGTGCCGGGGTCCAGGCCCTGCGGCCGCCCTGCGGTCCCCTCGGGCAAAATGAGGCCCGGCCGCCTGGGGCGTTTTGGGGCCCAGTTACCGGAGCCGTTGGGGCCGATGATGCAGGTGAACCTCTTGAAGGGGCCGATGACCTGGCGGCCCCGCCACGACTTGAAGTTCTCCACGAGCAGTAGCTCCAAATGGCCCATGGCTGCGCCCTCCGCGCCTCAGCCGCGTTCTCACGCGCTGGAGGGAAAAGCGCGGGAAGCGGGCCTCGCGGTATCTCGCGAGAGGAGGGCGAGAACACGATCGGCGCTGCGCCGTTCCTTAGCAACCGGGCTGTTTACGTTTCCGAGGAAACCCGATCTCTGCTCGCTCGGCGCTGGGGGCCGGAGGCTGGTAACCCACCTCCTAGGGAGCCAGCCTCGCTCCGGCCACCGCTTGTCTCATTGTTTTGTCTCCCCTTTATCTCGCATGTTTTAAAGCCTCTTAAAATTCCTTGGGAATTCCCAGTCATGGAGGTAGTGCAGCCCAAGGACCTGGAAGAGCACGTGAGCTTGGCGAAGAGGAGACATGCGGAGCTGTGCAGGCAGGACCGGATCTTCAACGCCAGGAACAGGATCATCGGGGTGAGACCCTTGGCCCGACAGGGAAAGGGGCTCAGAGGGAATGTGGAGGGGCAGGTTGGGGGCGAGAGGCGGGCGTGGGAGAGAAGAGGAGATGAACCCCTTGAGCGAAACTTTTGATCCTGCCACAACGGCAGACGGCGCCGGGAGTTTCTGGGGGAAACTAGCTTGATACACTGACGTTACGGAGGATAAGAGAGACCTTAACAGTAAAATGACACTCTCTCTCTCATTTGCCAGACAGGCAAATGGAGTCCTGCCGTGGGGTGGGAGCTGGCGTGGAGTTTGTGGCGGAAGAGAGAGTTGCTGGGGGTTCTGTGTCTGAACCAGATTTTGTACGCTACCAGCCGTTCCTTCCAGTCCATTCATTTGACAAAAGTCCTGTTTTGTGGCAAGCCTGAGCTGGTGCCCAGAGGATGAGAGGAATAAGGCAATTCTTGACCTTCAAAGTTGATGGCCCAGTGGAGGAGGCAAACGTTCAAAGGCTCACATTAAAATGTAGGGAAGGAGGGGAGCACCGACTGGGGCTGGAAGAGGAAATCAGAGAGGGCTTCCCAGAGGTGGTAATGCCTAAGCAGCGTTGTGAGGATGAGTATCTGCTAACTAAGGTAAGGGGGAAGGGGACTCCGAAGAAAGCGAAGCGGGCAGGCTGAGGAACCAACTAGAAGCAAAGGCACTCAGGAATGAAAAGACCTCATAGGAACCGAAGACGGTGCATTGACAGTGGGGCAAGGGTAAAAAGACAAGGAGGATTGTTAATAATGGGATAAAATGATCTGACCTTGACTCCTCTACCCTTGTTTTCCATGCCAGGGAGATGCAGAAGCTTGGAACATTCAGGTTCGTGATCAAAAGATAAAAGAAGCAACTGAAAAAGCCAGGCATGAAACCTTTGGTGAGCGTTTCCTAGATGCCTGTCTAACGGTTTAGGGCTGCGCGCCTTTAGACCCCCGTCCTCATTTCTTCGCCTGTGTAAAAACTTGTCATTTTTGTTCCCTTCCTCCTTTTGAGATTTCAGCATTCCTTGTGCTCAAATATCTTAATATGCTTATTCTTCCTTTGTTAAGAGAAAAACAGCTCTTCTGTGTGAGTTCTGAGAAATATATTTTGAGGATAGATGAATGCCCCCCCACCCCGCCCCAAAATAAAGGCGGATATGAAAAACCTTGAACACACACATTCTCTGCCCAAAAGTTTAAGACCTTCTATCAGGGACAGCCTTTTACACTAGCTGACAGACGCAAACTCCCAGCTCACATCCCTGAACTCACTTGGAACTAGGTAGGGTTCAAATAATAGTGTTCTAGCTCTTAGATAAAGTTTTCAAACAGAATTCATTTTCCCACATCATGTGCCACAATTTCAGCTTATTTTGTTAAAGCACTATAAGGATTTTTAAAATAGAAAAAAGCAGGGACCCCCATATTCCTACAGGACCCCATTTATTGCATACATAATAAATGTGGTTGTTTTCTCCTGTTCAAAAATACTAGAGAAAAGCAGTATACAAAATTTTACATACAATGGGTTATCAATTAAATTTTAAAATATATGAAAGATACACTTAGAAAAAGAAGGAAATACACCAAACATTAGTAGTGGTGACGTTGGAGTGATGGAATTATGAGTCAAGTTTACTTTCTCCTTCATAGTATTCTATGTTTCCTAAATGTTTTACCTTTTTAATTTTAGTTTAAAAATAAGTCAAACTTGCAAAGATGATGTGAGAGATACTTACAAACCCACCACTAGACTAGATGTTAACATTTTGCCAAATTGGCTTTAGGTATATTTTAAGAGTGCTTTTTGAAAACACACATTTTCAAAAACTTCCCACTTACACTTCCCAGCTCATCATTTGCCTCTCCGTCCTGCTTCTGAGGTGCGCGCCATTCCTGTGCCTGGTTTTCATACTGACACCTCTTGTGTATGTACTGATGGCAATCTAAAATAGTTGTTTTGAGTGTTTCAAAATTTTACATACATGGCATAATATTGAATCGATCCTTTGCAAGTTTTAAAAAAATTCAATGTTGTATATTTAAATTTAATTAGTATACACAAAGACTATTCATTTTCATTGTTTTCTGATATTTTATTATATGAATTAAATGCAGTTTCCTTATCCATTCCTCAACTGGTGGCTGATTTAGATTTTCTTTTTTTTTTTTAATAATTGCCAACAACGCTGTAATGACTACCCATGCGTTGTGTCCCCTGCACATGAGGGAGGGACATGAAGAAGTCACATTGTTAGGTCAGAGGATATGCGTGTTTTCAGTGTTGTGGGATATTGGAAGATTGCTTTCCAAAGTTATAAGGGTACCAGGAGGATACACTCCCATGAGCAGTGAGTGAGGAATCCCGTGCGTGAAAATGTGCTATCATTGGTATTTTTAATATTTTGCCAATTTATCAGATGTTTCTAACCATCTTGTATGGTTGAGCATTTTCTCACAAGTTTATTGATTATTCAGGTTTCTTAAAAAAAAAAAATTTATTTTTAGACAGAGGGGAAGGGAGGGAGAAAGAGAGGGAGAGAAACATCAATGTGTGGTTGCCTCTTACGCACCCCCGACTGGAGACGGGGCCTGCAACCCAGGCATGTGCCCTGACTGGGAATTGAACTGGTGATCCTTTGGTTTGTCGGCTGGCACTCAGTCCACTGAGCCACACCATCCAGGCTGATTACTCAGGTTTCTTTATTTGCCTCTTCCTATCTATCCTTTGACCAGTTTTTGGTCGAGTTGTTTGGTTTTTTTATAATTGATTTGTAAGTGTGCGTTGTAAATTCAGGATTCTAATCCTTTAATGGTTATGTTATTTTTTGGAGGGTTGTATTACTTTTAGAGCCACTAAAAATTATTTTTTTAAAGTGGAATCAAATTTATTTTTCCGTCTGAATCCAAAGCTTATGAATAATCTATATTCCTTCTAGCTGCTGAAATGAGGCACAATGACAAGATCACATGCCTGTTGGAAGACCGGAAGAGAAGGGACAGGCAAAACCTCCGCAGAGCTCTCGCTGACTTCCAGCAGAGCTTTCAGAAGCCAGAAACTCGTCGAGAATTTGACCTCTCGGACCCCCTGGCCCTTAAGAAAGATCTCCCAGCCCGGCAGCCAGACAGCGACGTTCGGAACACAGTATCCGGAATGCAGAGGTTCATGGGAGAGGATTTAAACTTCCACGAGAGGAAGAAATTCCAACAGGAGCAAAACAGAGAGTGGTCCTTGCAACAGCAAAGGGAATGGGCAGATGCTCGGGCTGACCAAAAACGTGCGGGTAAGGAGACAAAAGGCACACGCTGCTCTCAGTACTTTCTTTAACAAATCGACTCCTGTGTTTTGTTTTGTTTTGTTTATTTAAGCCCTATTAATGTGCTACTTTGGCCATGGAGGGAGAGAGACATCAGGACCTGTGTTTTAGCGTATGAACATCTCCAGTCACGTATCAGTCCTGTAGGAAACACTTCCTGGGCCCTGGTGGGCGCTGGAGGC